>JBDJHY010228732.1:0-11061 GCA_039654485.1 Withania somnifera
CAAAATCAAGCTCAAACCAATAGAAGAAAATGAATAAATAAGGCTAAAACATTTATGTAATGTATAAAACTTTACAACTAAAGAGAAACCAAAGAAATTACCCGATAGAAATTATCTTAAAACCACCACAATAAGTTTCTACAGATTAGAACTTGAAAATACACCTTCAAAGACCCTTAATTTTCTATATAAAAAAAACTAAGGAAATGGATGAAAATAAGTTAGAAATGAGGATCCTTTGTAAAGAAGGAGATATATATAGCTTCCACCGACTGTCGATAAATCGGCCAAAAGGAGATTTTTCGATATTGGCCAATTTATCAATCACCGTGGGCTTTTCTGATAGTTTTCAAAACAAGTATGGAATGAAAACACAGTCTAATTTCGACAATCCATACATGAAACCTTCATGTAATCGATATTTCAAAGTCAATAAAAATAATGAACGGCAATCTGATATCATATAGGCTGAGTAAGGCATGAATAATCTATAAATATAAAGGAATCAAGTTATAAAACTATTAGCGATACAAACTACCCATCCTAACAACTCACAAATGATTTGAGGTAGTTACAAAGATACTCTAAATACAGAGAAATTGCAAAAATATGAAAATGACTCCTGAGGGTCATTACAACCGTCTTGATTACCAATTATTTTAAAATATTTACTCATAGACACCTAGGTTAGAGAGAAATCAAAACCCAAATTTATGAATGGCTTATGACCCAACATCGTGGAGGATATTGGGCCCATTATAGGCCTACTACAGTCTAATTAATTTTAACTCAGTCTTAGACTCTCATATTTATGTGACACTGAAGGATAATGTGCTATTTGAACCAAGTTGTTATTCTTAATATTTGAGAAAATTTATCTTATTTTTGTTTTTTTGGATGCCTTCTCTCACATTGTAGACATGCATGATGCTCAATCATGGGTTATTTATAAGATTTTGGTGATTTGAGCGTAAAATATAGATAAAGATATGGTCAAACTCATGTAGGTAACTTTTATAACTTATATGAAACCATATTCATACATGATCTAGGTGTTAATACGGTTTTGGAATGACAGTAATATGGTCTTTTGCGTTGATAAAGTTGAAATAAATCCAACCATTGAAGAGGATTTGAGTTGTTATGAGAATTTCATATGTGTATCAAAGAAGTAAGAAGCCTGATGATAAAATCTTAATGCTAGAAGCTTGGAATCGAGAACAAACTAAAAAAGGGTTTCACTATCCAACAATAATTGATTAGGACGTCAGAAAGATTCAAAAATCTCTTTCATAAATTTATACTATTAATTTGGGAAGCTCACATGGTTTAAAAGGTTTGAACATAAGTTCTGATCTGAGAAAGGTTTGAAAGGCCATCATGCCTTCACCTTTCGTACTTTTTTTGTTATGCATGGCCCTCAAAGTGTCAAACATGTTATTCACCCGGGCGTCGTCATGATAACAAACACTTTCTTCTATAGGGATTTCAACAATATTCTATTTTATCCAAGTTTTTATTCTCAAGGTTTGGAGAAATTTACCTTATTTCTGTTATGTAGGATTCCTTCTCTCGCATTGCATACACGTATGCTGCTCAATCCTTTTTTAAGAGTTTTTTGGATTCAAATGTCAAATACAGATAATGGTATAGTCATAACTTATGTAGGATGTCTTCTATCCCTTATGGATATGAAACCCTAGCCAATATGATCCAAGTGTTAATACAATTTTGGAATGACAAAAACATCGTATTTAGGTTCAAGAAAGTTAAATTAGCCCCAACCATTGAAGAAGTTTTGAGTAGTTATGAGAGTTGTCATATATGACTCAGAATAAGGAATATTGGAAGCGATAACAGATTAAGAAAGGGTTCCATCTTGCCAACAACAATTTATTAGGAAGTCTAAAAGAGTCAAATATCCCTTTCAGAAATTTATGCTACTAGTTTAGGAATATCACAAGGTTTAAAAAGTTTGAATATGAATTTTGATCTGAGAAAATTTGGAAAGATAATCATGACTTCACTTTATAGACTGTTTTTCGGGTGCATTGGTGCTCTCTCAAAGTTCCAAACATGTTATTCATCTGAGCATCTTCATGATAAAATACGATTGCAACGTATCAAGACTACCCCTGGATGTTACATGACGCTACGGACCCAAAAGTGAGACCCAAGATATCTCTTGGCATATGAACCTTTTCATAATCATAAATACATAGTGGAAACTAACTAGAAAAGCATATAAGTGAATTAATATACCATAAGAGAAAGAATCTAAATAATTTTATAATTCAGCCACAAAATGGGCAATATGAAACAACTAAAATATGATACTCAATGTACGAAACCTCTAATAAAACTAAGGTGGACCTCCAAGACAGCCCTTTAAAAGATCCTCAATCTAAAATAAAATAGAAAAGACAAAGAAAACAACTTTGGTCCCCGCATATGAGGAGGACTCACCAAGGTGTTCTGCACATGTCTTCTCTACTAACCTTATTGCGGTACGGGAAAGCTTGTAGTTGTATTACATTAATACACACAACCCAAATGATCAGTATTATTGAATATAGTGGTGCGATAATGTAAGCAATATACATGAGAAAATATCGTAAGACTGGAATGTGAATCGATGCAATGACCCAAATAATTTGGTAAGCTAAAAAGTACAAACCTTATTTCTTGTTCTGTAATCATAAATATAAATCATGTCAGCTTAGGTTAAAGAATTTATTTTTAGTCTTTAAATCTAGATCATAAGGTAGGAGTTTCTAATAACCGACATAAACTATAAATGAGTTACACAGATTTCGGTGTCTTTAACCCAGACCAAAAAAGGTCCAATATCTTATAATCCATATTTTCAAAGAGTCGCCCTAACTTTCCATAGATAGGATAAACTTGTAATTCTAAGCTAAGGATCCTTAAAAAGAGTAATCATAATAAACCTGAGTGGACAACCCAGTTTCATACTAACTTCACCTAACTAATGGTTTAGTTACTCCAATCGGTGCTAAACAATCCTCCCAATATGTGTGCTCATATTCTTACAAGAGTCTTAAAAGGGGACACATCTAGATGCCAGTAACTTAAATCATAAACCTTGATTCTTATCTTATTTCATAGTACTTGTGTAATAGTTCTTGTTATGATCATGCGATGTACTTAAATCCATTTATGAGTTTCAACAAAAACTTTTCATACTTTCTTGAAACAATGTCATAAATCCAATTAAATATATAATATAATTAAATATATAATGTCATAAATTTTCTCTAATTTACATAATTTAGTAAAATGCTCATATCATTTTACTCTGAACTCGAAATTGCACGCGGTTTATTGAGTTGCAAAGTAAAATTTGAGGGATTCGCAAACATGAAAACCAAACACTATACATATTTAGGAGGGATACAACCATTTAAGCTCACATTAAGGCTCATGGTACAAGATTAACCACATGCAAAAAGTGATTTAAATTCTAGGTAAATTTTGTGGGTGTTACGAGGATCTTCTATGGAGTTAAATTATAACTCTTTTACCAAATACTACTCTTTAGATACAATAAATGTCACGGATATCTAGTGATCCTTGGGAAATATATCTAAAGGAAAAATGGTTCTTCCAAGATTGCAACTTGATACTCCAGTTATGGGTGGTCAAACACTTTCTAAAAAGTGATAACCATCATAATTTGGATTATACCATGCAATTTTACCACTTCTCATCCCATGCTATGTGGCTTACTAAAAACAAATACAAGGTGAGTGATACACAAGGATTTTGGTTTTAGCATTTTGGAGGTTTAAGAGACAAAGATTTTCTAGGGACCCTCCCCGACTTTCGAGCCATTATTCATATGATAAAGGGATTCAAGAAACCTTTATTAGTACTTGTAAGTGTTAGGGGTACCATACCACATATGCTCTAGTATGGGTTCTTAGACAGCTTGGGATATGACAATGAACTCCCCAAAACCGGTGACATAGCAAAATTCATAACTGAAAATAGAAAAATATAAAGTGGATTTCAAATGGTTGATAATCCGAGAGTGGAAGACAAGAAAAACTGGGAAAGATTATTGTAAGAACATGTTCCAACCCGAGGTCAGTGCACAGAAAAAGAGTGGATGGAGAAGAATCTCAGCGGGACACTTGTACCAGGGCTAGTCATGCCACACAAGAGTGTAGATATTGAATCCAAATATAAAATTTGTCTCCACAAATTTCAAGAGATGTTTCAAAAAAGTATAATTGCAAATCCGCTACACCATATAAAGGATGATCTAGCCATTCAAAAGTTTCAAGATGAATTAAAGAATATGAGAGAAGAGTTAGGAGATGCCTTATGTAGTTAGATGACTATACGGAGAACACAAGTCTTGGTTCTAGATTTTCTTGGATATGACAATCGTGCTCTATTATACATGGTTCATTTGGTCATGGATTATTGTTACATTTGGCCTAACGTGGATATGGCCAAGAGATCGATGATGGATGAAGGCCCTTAGTGGGTTTAGAGTTTTATATTATCCCATGTATGGGATTTCTTTTAGAGTTTTACATTTTCTGCTACATGGGATTGCATTTAGAGTTTGACTTGTCCCATGCGAGGGACTTCTTTTCTATATATATTTTTCCTTTTTTCCCTAAGATGTATCACGATTTATCCTTGTAAAAATTTATGTTTCTTTTTTTGTGGAATTTATGAAAGTGTTTTGGGGGATAAAATATTGGTTCAAAAGAAAATATCCTTTAATGTGATAGGTCTAACTTTGGGAACAAACAAGGCCACTCAATTAGGAGACAATATTACTTTTGTACTTTTATATGCTATAAATTGTTTTTTGTGTTTCATGTGACGTTAAGAAAAAAAATTGTCCCCAAGGCAATCATTCAAGTCATATAACATTTTTCTACATTAGGATCTAAGCTGCTTTATATCATTCAAAAGAAAATATCTCCCTGTGAACTAATATATCCTTTTTAAGAGCTCGTAGGCCAAGTATGAACCCACAAAGTAAAAAGTCCTATCAAAATGACTCCAAGTCTTCCAAGTTTACCAGAATATCTGAGACTTTCTTTTATCAATTTTTCTAAAATGTTTCAACCCTTTTTCTATAGGACATTGGATTTCAATGGATCTCAAATAATCATTGCAATAGAAGAGACAAGAGCTAGATAGAAAGATAACAGAAAAGAAGAGACAGATTGAGGAAACGGAGAAGGTTAAGAAGGTTTTGATAGACTGGTCCAAAGAAGTAAATGAGAAGATGGATAATATTGAAGAAGATATATAACCATGATTGACTTCAAGATGATGAAGGTTAGGTAGAGAGTCGGACAAGAGAGGAATAACTCAAGAAGAAATCCTTGAAAGTTGTTTTGCTTCTATTTTTACGTATTATAGAAAAATATAGGTTTTAGGGAAAGATAAAATTAAATATAGGTTAAGTGTCAACTATTTTTAAACTTAAAGAAAATTTTGAAATAATTAAAATAACAGAGCCACCACTTAATTTTTTTTAAAGAAATTAAGAAAACTTATTTTTATAAACTTTGAATTTTCAAAAATAGAAAAAAACTCAAAGTTACAGGATCTGGGTAAGGATTCTATGATGTCCCGTGGAAGGCTTTTAAGGAAACTTGGAAACATCCCTAAATGGGTTTTACCAAATTACTAACTCTCTTAAAAATGTGATAACTTGTAAACATTTGTTATGTTTATTACATTTTTAAAACAGGCATATTTTGGTCATATTCGCAAAATATAACCACTCTCATGAAAACTTTACTAATTGAAAAATAAGAGTGATTTTGCGAATCTTTTATAAGAAAGAGTGGCTATTTTTCTTTGTAAAACCTTGAGATCAACTTAATATGAAGGATGTGATAATTGCTTGAAATTTGAAAATCTTAAACTCCATTTGTTTCCATCTGCAGTTGAAAATATAAGAAAATGAATTGAATTAATAAATTGATTACTTATAAAAAGTTGAAAGGACAAAGAAGAGGTGCATCATTGGAAGTTTGTTTTAGACTAAGCTTTAAAAATGGTCAATACAAATAAGCAAGCAATTTACAAAAATAAATAGAGAGAGTTGAAGGGAAGGCATGGGATTTTTGCCTTAGGCCCAACTAAATATATGTCTTCGCGTCTTCCAATCTTCATCCTGCTTGGATTTGGTTGATATTAAACTCGACGAATTGGATTTTTAACCTAGGAATGAGGGAGAGGGTTCCATTCAAGACTCATCTAGAGTATTTCACGTCACAAGAAAAAAGAGATAAGGATTAAGATGAAGCAAAAAGTAAATAAAACAATCGGCATAGTCATATATATGAGAGATTTGTTAGCTTTAACATACAAACAAAGTTATTACGACTTAGCCACAAGAAAAAATTATGAAAAGAAGGAGACTAGATCTCATGCACAACTGAAACAAACTTAATCTATTTTTGTCCCACTACAACTTTATAGAAACAGGCCAAGCAAATTTGTTTCCTAAAAATATTCATCTCATTGCTTAATCTCATGGATATAAGAATGAGTGATAGTCATGATTGAGATTTAGGAATTACACATAGATAACAACATAGACTCGTGGAGATCCTAAAAAATGTTATCAGCAACTCAACCGATTAGGAGAAAAAAACTCTTTCCAAACAACTCAACAAAACAGTACCAAACGGAAAGTTTTGCCTCTCATTAGAAGTTTTTTACAAATTCATTCAAACATGAGAAATTTCTCAGAGGAGAGTTAAAGTCAATTTTAATGAATGAAGACAAGCCATGCTATGTCATCTGATTTTATTTCCCTGGAAACTACTAAAGGATAGCCTCAAGAGAAGTTCAACTTTCTTATGACATCAAGGTTCCAAAGAATCCTTAGTTATTCTTAGTAACCAAACTACTGTCTATTTGTCTCCACAAATATGTAACAAAGTAAAGCTGAACTCAGTTATCCACCACTCTCCATCTAAGCAAGAGAAATTGGAAAGGTTTGGTTTTTTAAGGAAAGTCCAATATTTTGAGAAATAAAGAAGTTATTAGATGATATTAGGATATAATGGAAATTAAACTGAAGAGTCTAAACTTTATAGTAGTTCGAGGATAACAAGTCATGGTAAGGATTGGTCTTTTAAGTCGAAGTAGATGCAAAGAAGAGCTCCAAATTACCAACTTGACCTTCAGAAGATAAGACAAAATGTTGGCAGCCAACAGGAAACCAATTTATGTAGGATCAACTAACTTCTCCTTTTTAACAATAAAACTTTAACAGGCGCTATGAACTTTTCAAACTCAAAAACGGTGTTTTAAAGATGACCTTTGCAAATTAGCCCATGATTTGAAAGACAGATCATTATTGTAATATAATGAGTCATTGTTTGGCAAACAAGCATTTTTTTACTAAGCATGAAAACATTTAGGCAGTAAATACTTTATCTATTAAACCTAGCATGTCTCACCATAGTTTTGCAACATTAATAGTAAAAAACATATCTGTTTAATGCGTAAAAGACCACAACTTAATGCTTGAGCTCATGGAAGCTTCCTTATGTGGATTTAGCTCAAAGAACACCTTTATTCCGAAAAAGTCACCTAAGAAAAACTATGTAGTCCAATGAACACCCCCAAAATTAAACTTAACAAGGAGAGCATATAGAGCAATTTAGAGTTTATGTAAAGAAGGGGAGATTCAACAGGGACATGGATTACTGAAAGAGTCTGTGTCGATCACAAGGTATTGGATCAGTTTTTAGAGAAGATAAGAGAGATAGTCTTCCATAGCAACATATTTTCAAATTATCGTGAATCATAATTGTGGAGGAATAGATGAAGCTAAAGAACTGCACAAACCAGCAAGGTAAAATGTAAGAACAACCTAGTCAATCACTCTATAGATGATTACTAACCCCAACTTAATAGGGACCTTGAACTTACCAAGTTCAAAACTTGAGTTCATGGAGGTCTGGTTATACAATATTGACCACAATCTCAACACTTACATGCCTTAAAGTCTTTTCAAAAACTTATCAGTTGAACATTAGTAAGGAAAACTTTTAGTAGGTTCGGTCTACTCACTATATTGCAACATATAAATAGCTGAAAATAACTGTTTAAAGAACATCAATTTAATCAATGGTAAGAAATTACTCAGTTATTGAAGACAAACTTTCATTTGACTCTTAACAAACCATAAATCGACCAAAAACCCAAAATCTAGTAGAAAAACACTACTGAAATAGAATTTATTAAGAAAATGACTGAAAATAGCAAAGTTTTTCAAGAACTAGGATATCAGCCAAGTCCAATCACAAAACAAAGAACCAAACAGGTTTAACCATTGGAAAGCTAATAGTTGTTATAAACTAAAAAGTGATCTTTTTGGAGATGGAGACAACATTAAATAGACTAAATTGTGACTATAGTTAACTGACATGTTGTCACGACCGTATTTCATGGATCATGATGGCACCCACTATACCACTAGTAGGAAAACCAACCACCTAGTCCGAAGTTGAAGCGGAGGACTACTATTTCAAATGCGGAAAGCACAAGTTTAAATTAGATAGTGTACAAATGGAATAATGCAGAAGAAATAGAATCCAATAATATGCCCAAAACCAGGTATCATTCTAAAATGAACCACTATGAACAGAAGAAAGAATTCCAAAATCTCTAATACAACTATGTCTCGAAATACATGGAAACAAATAGAAACGCCACGCCGAATAATAGTAGCTAAAAGTTGGATGCCAAGATCACCCTGAATCTCTAAAGTAGGATGAAATCTACACGAACAGATGGTTATAAATATGGTCGAGAACCTATACTCGAATATGCATATGTACAAGGGTACTATGAGTACAAGCAGCAGAAGCAACACGTATCCAGTAAGTGTTTAGGGCCCACTAGGCACATAACAATAATAAGAGCAGTAAATAACGGAATAAAATAAAGGGGTCATAGAAGAAAATAGATCAACAAAGGAAGCTTGCTACTCAAGTAAGAATCAAGTAACAAGTAGACATGTATCGCTAGCTAATCACATAACAGGATCTCAGGCAACGAAGGAAAACATACCCAGAATCTTCGCAACAGTATGTGTGAATAATAACACAATAAATCAGGAGTCAGAATAAAATAAGAGGACAACATGGACAGAGCAGGCAGGCTTTCACCTATTATTACTACTGACTATAACATGAAAAGACGAGCTTAGGTATACTACTAGACCTTAGATGACAAGCAAGAGAACATACCAATCAGTAAAATCCTCTAAAGACCCTAGTTCATAAGTTAACACCAGAATGCTAATATTTGCTAACCTTACATCACTGCATATGCACATGGTGAACTCATGGCAAGACAAGAAAAGAGGGTGGAGCCCTTCATGCAGTAAATAAGAAATTCCAAGTTACACAACTCAGAAAACATAGTCTCAACTTCAACTAAATCTTACCTAAACATGCACCCAATTTACACATGATTAAGCATTCAAACATTGAGAAACAAACAGCCTGTTGTTCCTCAGACCAGTTAAAGAGCAAATAGAGGAAGGCAGGATATAAAGACACAACTTTTTTTATTTGATCAAAAACCATGTAAAATGGGCAGGAACTAACTAATCAGCACATAAGCCATGCAGGAGCCTCTAAGCTTAACTTAGACTCGAACTAAACATGTTGTCCTAACTGATTTAATCATGGAGATCATTTAGGTTCTTAAATAAGCATGCACTCTTACATCAGTAGATCAGATGAAAGGCAAACAAGCCACAAAGATTAAGTCTTTATTATTAAAACCTTATAAAACAAAGTAGCTTAGGATTGTCAGCATCCAAACCACATCATCACAGCAAAACAATTAAACTTAAAAACCACTATCATATTGATCTTTTCACATAAACTGACTCATACTCACATTAAAAACCCTGATATTTTCATTATTGACACTTAGATTTCGAGTAAACTGGCAGCCTCACAAAGAACCAACACTCTAACACTTACATTTTCAATGGAAAACAGTAAGGTAATGCAAGAATTAGAGTGTCTCTCGCCTTTTATAGAGCTGGAAGTTGGGATTTATAAAAAGTGTGAGAGATTTCGACCCTTATAAACCTTGCTTTTCGACTCCCTAACACTATATTAATGATGTAAGACTATGATATTCTTGCCACCTTGAAAAAACCTGAAGAAGACCTTGTATTTCCCACTTTTTTTCACTAAAAAAACTTGGAAACACTTCTTTCTTTTGCTAATTGTGTGAAAGAAAAGCCAAAGACGGGAATCTCTCCCACCCACGACACAGATTATTGACCGCCCACCCTGAAAAGCCTTCAAACCTGGGGGTTTACCTAAACCAATCGAAATCAGCCAAGGATGGTACAAAATTTGTACACTACGATGCGTCTAACAGCTGGATTTGAGGCACTAAACTCACACATCTAGCGTTGTAACGAAATTAAATCTTCTATTGTCGTTTTGATGGGAAAAAGATGAGGTTTGGTGGTCGTTTTGTGAGATTTGGATGAGAAACTAGCTGATGTTTGAGAGAGAATTGAGGGCTTTCTTGGAGTTGTAGTGAGAGGAAATGAACGAAGGGAGGCTGAGGTGTGTGTCAGGCACGTGGCCGTGGGGATTAAATTTAGTTCCTTTTTGAGTGGGGGTTATAAGGATATTTTTGGATTACGGGTACAAAATCAAACAAATCTACAGATTTTAAAAAAGCAATAACTTAAGTAAACTAAATCAAGTGTCATTTGACTTGATAACTTTTGACTTAAATAATGTTACTTAATTCCAATGTTTTCAGACTCGGCTCGGCTCGGCTCGGCTCGGCTCGGCAAGGCAAGCGATTCGGCCGAGTTTAGGGGTCGGGAGTCAATGGGTCCGATCGGTTGACCCGAACGTAAAAACTAGATCGACTCGGATGACGTCATAATGATGTAATAAATATTTTAATATTATAAATATACCATAATATATTTAATATTATAATTATAAAATATGTGTTTAAAAATTAACGATATAACTCCAGGAAAGAGTTGAATAT
>JBDJHY010228753.1:0-20630 GCA_039654485.1 Withania somnifera
CAGCTTGATCCTGTTTCTCTTCAGCTTAATATTTTGTTTTCTCCATTGTACTTTTGGAGTCCTTTGGATATTGTATATATGTCTTCCTTGTTAATCTATATTAGTGGTTCGTTTGACATTGACATCGGTTCTTGGGTGTATTCCGTAATCTCTAAATTGGTTACTGTTTCTTTTCATATTCTTCCTCATTAATGGTAGTAGTCCTCCGCTTCGGCTAGGTACTACGGGGTTTGGTTCTCCTATTGGTGGTATAGTAGGTGCCATCATGATCTGAGAAATCGGGTCGTGACACATCCCCAATACTTTATAAATTTCTTGAATTTGAGGCCAAGATTACAGGACAAATGACTGACTGTCATTTTATTTTACGGTCTGTTGAAGCGTCTATGGAAACAAGAAATTTCTATTTGATATAATGGAACACTATAGGTTTGGTCCATAAAAATGAAACAGTTCTAGATTTCAAGGAAAAATCACCAACATCGTTGTTTATCTCAAGCAACTTCTAGGATGAATTTCTAAGGTATTATAATATTTCCTTTTGATACCATTCATTTTCGAATGAGAATCAAGATACCGAGAAGTACAAAAGACTACAAAGATGATTGAATGATTACAAAATATTTCCTTGACATTTCCATAACATACCAAACATGATTAAGCTAGTAACGCATCTAACTAACATGCATACTGCTCTTTCTGACTTCAACTACCATGAACTCATCAAATAAAACATGAATACAGACATTGGGACTCCTATAATGCTACAAACTATATGAAACATACTCATGAATGGACAAGGGGAACAAAACTAAATAGGTGAGGCTATTACCTCAAACTAAAGTGGAACTAGAAGGAAATAGATTTATGTATCTTATCATCATATCTTCCTTTGCCTCCCATGTAGCTCCGTTATTATATAGAACCTTAACTGAGGCTAAATATTTTTCACTCAATATATAGACTTGACCTTCAAGTATCTAAATAAGGACCATCTCATAGGTCAAGTTATCATCAATATTGTCACTCTCAACAAGGATTACCAAGGACAAATGACACATGCACTTTCTCAGTAAGGAAACATAAAAATAGAATGAACCACTAGTAACTCTGTTGGAAGGTCTAACATATAGGCAACATAGCCCGCTCTCCTAAAAATATTATATGGCCCAATATAATGTGGAACAAGTTTCCCTTTTCTACCAAAGCCCATGAATCCTTTCATCAGAGACACCTTCAAAAATACCTAATTGAACTCTAGATCATTTCTCCTCACTACTTCATAGAATTTTTATTTGTTCTAATCTTCTCTTAATCTGTCACAAATAACTTTAACCTTCTGCACATCATGAACAAGATCTGGCCTTACCTTTGCTACCTCACCTACCTCAAATTATCCAATCGGAGACCTACTGATGCATAAGCAATAATTAGAAAGCATAAGCAACACGTAGAAAGTGGTAAATATACAACAAAAATATATGGAATAACACTAACAAGTGATTACAATAGGAAAATATAAGTATACTAAACTCAAACCCTATTTTTGATACGTGGAAAGAAACCATACCTATCAAACACGGATCAATAGGGCTTGCACCAAATGCTCAAATCACCAACTCTTCCACAAGAGAATCCCAACAAGGGAATGAAACTTTGAAGCTTTCAAGTAAATACATCATAAAAGTGTAAGTGTAAAAAATGAAATGAAACCTATTTATTCTAAGCCTAACTATTACAAAAGATTAGCTTTCAATGCCTTTTCTATCCAATTCCATGATTCATACTTAGTTCATCAAAGGGTTTGATAGTTCATCCTTTTGGTGTTTTCTTCACCCATTTGGCTCATTAATAAGGCCTTGTTTTCTAGAAAATTTCGAGACCTACCCCTCCCAAATAGAGGATTTTCAATTAGAATTTGGTGCGCCATTTTGGCACCTTGTTTGTCAACTTTGAAAGAAACTTCATAATCCTTTGGTGCTTCCATACTTGTTTAGTCCACAACTTTGATGGTTCATGGAAGATTAAAAAAAGAGCCCTTAGTTCCTTCTTGATCCACAAGCTTGATGTTGCATGATAGATTTCTAAAACCTTAATTAAGGCCTTCAAACTCTCTTTAAAAGATCTTCAATAAGTGTTTGAGTTCATCCTCGTATTTGAGACCCTAGGGTTGGAATAAAATCAGGCCAGAATGCATTCTCCTCCCTTTCTTTAGAAGGATTCGTCCTTGAATCCAAACCTAGAGAAACCATTGGGAGAAAAGCAACAACAATATCCTCACCGCGAAAGGGTTAGACTTAGTAACTTTAAAACAATTACTACACCAAGGTTAGACACATTTACAACATAACCAAGTTTTAATAAGCACTAAAAATGGCTTAAAGTCCTTTAAAGCAAAGGAAACCTAGCCGTCCCTAATATAATCATAAATTTGTAATGTAGGGGAACCAACACCACTAAGAATACCAACATAGGAGACATAGGGATGCGAAGTATAAAGCAAAAATCAACAAAATATCTAATTTCCCAGATGGAGCCTCTATTCACAAATAACTCTCTTATGTTCATCCTCATTTGCAAATAGATAGTAGAGAAAGGTGTTTTATAATACAATGTAATCCTCATAGACCCTAGAGGAGAGATGGCTCGTAGATGCATCGGTATTAATCAAACCACCAAGACCTTAGGATTTGTAAGGACAAAAAAATGATAAGCAAGCTAGCAACACCTTCTTCTTCATTCTCATCATTTCTCCTAGGTGTATTCTCATCTCCAAAAGACATATTTCCTACCTCGGGAGGATGGTCGTCATTCCATAGTGGGTTATCAGAAGTAGTATCTTCATCAAGAATTAAACCCTCACCAAGGACCACGCCACTAAGGCTATCACTAGGAGTGTCATCATACAATCATCTTCAAATTAAATATTATACTTAAGGAGAGCATGCTTAACTACACATGGAGAATCAAAGATTTTATGCTCATTCTCAAAAAGGTAAATATTATTATTTGAAGGGCATTCATTCACAGGATCTCTATGGGAAAGGAACACAATAGAATAAGCATCACAAGACTTTCCCAGAGAGTCACCCCTATCAACATGATCAACTACAACAGTATTATCACTAGTTCAAGGTTCACTAAGTATAACACCATCAGCCTCAACCAATGATTCGTAATCAATTACAAGTTGACCATTACAATTATCACACGATAATGATGCATAAAAATTCACATTGGCATCATCAATACTAGGTAACACTAATGTATCATTATCTCAACACATATATTATCATAAGACAACAAAGACCTAATAAGAATATCAGAAGAAAAGATCCAACTAACAATTAGTTCGGGTGGAATGTTTAAGGAGTTAGGGATATCCATTATACCTTTAAGTTTTTCAAAAGGTTCATCTTTACCGGTGGAAAAAATCTTACCAATTCTTTCCATGGTTGAGTCCATCATCTCACAATGCTAAAGTATGAAGTGTAGTGCATATGACATTCTCCCACTATAAGCTTGTGATGTCATGCTGGTACCAACATAATAATTATTACAAGCAGGAGGACAAACATTAGGGTTAGAGAGAATGCAATTTGACTACATGCCTAACTTGACCCACGGAGATTCAAGGTATGGCTTCAAGATATCAAGATGTGGTTCCATCAAGTTATGGGGAAAGAAGAGTTTTCCTCTTGCATCCACCAAATTCTTGTACTATACTCAAGTGTCTATAGGCCAATAATGATCACTAGACCACCCAAAACCAAAACATAAGTTACAAGTATTAAAAGACGTACATTATACCATAATTCTTCTTGGTACTCTCCTCGAGATATAAGTACCTTAACATATTTATCAACCAAATACCCTATCTCAGTGTAATATGAACTTCATTTCTATGTACAAGGTAACCTTGACAAAATTACCACAAAGGGCTTAACAAATGTATCAGAGCTTGACTATCTAGGATGACAAGGAAGTGTAAGTAGACTTCAATTTATACTCAAGATCCAAGGTAAGACTCTATGACATTGTACCTAAACAAAGACTCACAACAACAAAAATTAAATACATTAGAATTATAAAACACCTAAAAATTGCTCATGCTCTCACACCTTAACCTTAGAATTGGCTCAAACAAATTGATAGGTGTTTAACTAAGATGTGTTACAAGAGTTCCAAATAGTATCCGACATCCAGAGTGGATTCTTGTTTCGAAGTTCAATGAACACAAACAACAAAGACAACACATAAGGAACAATAAAAACAATACAAAACAAAATAAGAATAGCTCAACAAATTGGCATGAAACAACAAAGATAAACTCAAAAACTAATCAACAACTAAGTAGGAGTTTACTAAGTTGCAAGTTAGTTTCAAAGAATCAACAAACATGAAACTAAAAAAAAGAATGGAAACTATGAATAGAATCTAAGAATGAGGTTTTGGTTTAAGGGAACTTGTTAATCAATGGATAATGACATAATCAAGTGGCTCTTAAATATCCAAAGGTGATTTGAATTAACCAAGAGTAGGCTTTAAGTAGATCAAAGTGATTCCAACAAGTTGGAAATTTTGGTAGAGGGTGGTCCTAAATGGAGAGTCACCAACTACGAATGCACCTCACTGAGTTGGTCATGATCATCGTCCAAATGGTTGTTAATTGACTAAAATATTTGATGGGAATTTTATCCAAAAATGGTGCAGTGTCAAATAGGAAAATATTTTGCCAAAATGGCTACTAACAATGCCCAATTGATCAATAAAACACTGGATAAAATGATGGCCCTTCTTCCAATTCGGCTGATTGCCAACCTGGTTTGAAAAGCCAACTAATGTCTCCTTTTAAGAATAGAATTTTAGGTGCCAAATCATGATTTTGAAGTTTATACTTTTTTCCCCTTTTGTACTTTATTCCTTGATTTGTGCAAGAAACATCATCCTTGGGAATCCACAAACACACTTTTTCTGTCATTCTTTGGATTTTGGATTAGACACTCCCTTTTTTAATGAATCTTCTCCTAGAAGGCTTGACAATATTCCAACACCACCACTAGAATATGAACAACCCAAAACAAATACACCAATCCCATCAACTTGAATTTGGATCAAAATTAAAAAAAATTCTCCCAAAGATATATAAAATACAACTAACATCTTCTTAACCTTCAACCCAAGCTAAAATGATTTCTCACTTATTCTTCTTCAAGATTAAGCTAGTGGTGATTTTTCAAAATTCAACTCAAGTTCTCAAACTTGAATTTCGGAAAATAAATACTAGGTCTACAACCTAGTATCAAGAAACAACATAAAGTGCAAGATGGGTGTGAATTACAAACTTTTCTTCCCTTAGTCAACTATCAAGCAGACTCAATCAACATAAAGTGCAAGATGGGTGTAAATTACAAACTTTTCTTCCCTTAGTCAACTATCATGCAGACTCAATCGACTTTTACTGCAGTTTGATGAATATTCAAGTTTAAGTAATGTTTAGAAGGGGAAACTAATACACAATATTTTCATACTAGTTGGAGCTCAATGTGAGCCTTAATCTAGTTCCCTTGGGTTGCAAGAGGGTTCCACTATTTTTATCAATTACACACCAACTGAGTTTATATAAACTCAATTTTACATAATGATTAATAAATTGAATGATTCTATAGAAGAACTCAGTCTCACAAATTTTCTAAGCTTACACAAGAACTTATTCGTAGAAATTTTTTGAGTCTACAAAAAAACTCAACTCACACTCTTTTCTTTTTAAAATATTTTGATAATATGCCTTACTCAAATTTTCCCTCCTTTATTTTTTTTTATAGAAAGTAAAACACAAGGTAATACAATGCATATTAAAGTAAAGCAAAGAAAGAAATAATTAAGAATTTATAGAGTATGTCTATCCTCTTGATGACTAGTTATTTATATAGATGTCAGAAACTTGCTGTTTGGAATAACCCGAGGGATTTGATACTTGGAAAGAGTTTTGAGAAGATGGCCTCTTTTCAAGAGTAAGGGTGAGTCAATTATTAACTCATTTACTTTCCAGTCATTTGAACTATAGATTGTAGCAGGAGTACATTCTTCAAAGAGATAGTCATCTAGTAACATGAGAGCAATTAATGGTTATCATCTTCTAAGATAAACGATTTTCAAGATATCTTTAACGATCAGCAAAATCACTAATGTTCAGTATCTTCGAATGAAAGATTTAAGTCTCTTTAATTTCTAGCATCTTCTAATTAATGACTATGATAGCTTTTTAATATGATAAAAAATTCTTTAGTAGAGTTCTTTAAAGACTCCTGCAATTTTGTCATTTGTTGAACTATCACACTAACAATCTCCCCCTTTTTGATAGATGACAACAATAATGCACAGCAGGTAACTTCCTTATTTTAAGCCAGGTTCCTTCTGCTTTTAAGAGTTTCGTCCATGTTTTCCCCCATATTTATACAAGTATCTAAAGAACTACAATAAACAAATATAAGTATTCTCCCCTTTGGAATCAACCAAAAAAATTGGAGACAATTAGAACCACATTTTAAGTAAATAAGCATAGGTTAATCATTGATTAAAACATTGTTTAACACAAAACAAATATCCATATAAACATAAAAATTGTAAAATATATCCTCTAATAGAAACTTTTATAAAGAAAATAAATAATTGAGTTCTATTGCATTCATCCATAAGTGATTTCATCTTCTCATTAAGAACAATTAGCTTAACTTATAACTTTGTAAGCTTGACCATGATATCAAATTAAATGGTATGGAATGATGGAGAAACTTCTGAAGATGGTTGGATAATCGATTGAGATTGTTTGGAGGAATTTTTGAAGGACTCAGAGTGATTAGATTTAGTTTTTCAAGGATTTTGAGAGGTCATTTAGTTTGTTGAAAAAAGATGAGAAGAAAGAAGTAAGAAATCAGATTTAAAGAGAAAAAGAGGAAAAAGAAAGGACTAGGGGGGATGAGGGAGTAATTGTGACTACCTAGGGAAGAGAAGGAGTCATAAGATATTTAAACACAAAAAGTTATCCTAGAAAGGGATTTCGTCAATCCCCGGGGATTCTCTTAAAAAACAAGATCTTTCTTTAAGTATAGGTTTTGTAAAAAGTTGACAAGTTGTAAGTCAGTTCCAACAAACAGTAGTTCAACATCTCCTTTTTTAACATGATCCCTAATAAAATAATTTTTAATATTTGTATGATTTACTCTGGAATGATCAACAAAGTTTTTTATGAAAAAATGGAACTTGAATTATCACAAAATATTTTAACAAGCTTAAAAGGTAATTCATAGTCACTCAATCGGTTTACCATCCATAAAGTTTATGTACAACATTATTCAGCAGCAATATATTCAGCCTCCATAGTGGATAGAGATATAGACTTTTATTTCTTACTATGCTAAGAAATAAGTGATTTTCCAAGTAATTGGAAACATCCACTAGGATTTTCTCTATCATCTTTGTCACCTGCAAAATCAGCATCTGAAAAGCCTTCAAGAGTAAAAATTATGTCCTTTTTATACCAAAGTCCATAGTCAGTGGTTCCAAAAATATGTCTAATGATTCTTTTGACAGCCTTAAGATCAGACTCCTTAGGGGAAAATCAAAATCTAGGACATTTACAAACACTAAATAAGATATTAGGCCAACTAGCAGCTAAATATAGTAGAGAGCCTATCATACCTTTGTACGTAGTTTTATCAATAGTCATACCATCCTCATAGAGTCGAGTGTATAATTGTTGCACAGTTATGTTCTAAGATCTTTGACATTTATCATACCTTATTCATTGATGAGCTCTTTATTTGATTACATAATTACATAATTTGTAATGTTAAAAAGAATGATAACTCTCCCATCATGCTTATTTCAAATTCTTTTTATATAATCTCAGAAATTCCCTATTAGAATTCTAAGTACTAAATATAATATCATATACATAAATTTGAATGGTTAAATTTTCATAAGAAGTTATTTTGATAAACATAGTAGTATCAACCTTCTCTCTAGAGAACCTATGATAAATCAAAAAGGTGCTCGGTCCATCATACCAAGTTTTAGAGCTTTTTGAGCCTATACAAATCTTTTGAAATTTTGAACACGTAATATGGAAACTCAAGATGTTCAAACTAGGAGGTTGTTTTACAAGAACTTATTTAATCAAGTCATTTAAAAAAAGATTTTAACATCTATGTAGAAAAATATGAATCCTTTGAAAGATGCATATGAATGTAGTATTCAAATAGATTCTAACCTTGCACTTCTGAGCAGATGTCTTGTCATTTGTAAACTTTTTCCTATTGTAAGTATCCTTGAGAAGCTAGTCTTTCTTTATTTTGAATAACTTCTATTTCTTTATTCATCTTATTTCTCAACACCCATTTTGTTTCAACTATTGAGGCCTCTTCTGGTTAGGGTACCACTTACCAAACATGATATTTTTAAAATCGATCCAGTTTTTCTTTCATTTTCGTTACCCATCTTTCATCTTTGAGAAAGCTTCATCCATTTTCTTTGGTTCTAGTTGAGATACGAGAGCAATGCTTCCTTGATTTTTGTAGCTAGCTCTGTTAATAATAAACTTCTTTAGGTGTTGAGGTTCATTCTTTCATTCATTTAGAATGGGTTCACCCTCTTGTTCAGTTGAATTCTTTTCTTCGTTAGTCGACTATGTTTGAGATGTTTTCTCAGAAGAGATAAATATATAAGTAATATCCTAATAATTTTGATAATCTTTATCATATAAAAGTTTCTATTTCCCATCCGAATGTTTAGAATCATAAAGGAAACATGAATAGACTCTTTAATAAAGAAAAAAAATTAAAAAAATTCTAAGTTATACTAGAATTTGAATATGCAAGAAATTACCTTCAAAACTTCTAGGATCAAACTTACCAAGATTGTCCTCACCTTTATTGTGGACGAAACATTTGAATTCAAATGGATGAGAATATTTTACACTTGGTTTCCTTCCACTCCTTATATAATATGGAGCCTTCTTTAGGATAGGTCTTATTAGACATATGTTTAATATATGACCAACATTATTTACTTCTTCCCATCTCCTAAAGAGTTCTATTTTGACATTCAACTAGTCCATTTTGTTGAGGAGTTATAGGAGAAGAGAAATTTTAGGAGTAACCTTATTCTTCATAAAACTTTTCAAAGTCCTTGTTCTCAAATTCTCCTCTATGATCACTTCTAATAGAGCAAATGCAGTAACCATTTTCTCTTTGAACTTTTTCATAGAATAATTAAGATATTTAAATATTTCATCATTATGGGATAAAAATATAACCCATGTAAAATGAGATAAGTCATTATTAATAACTAGAGCATACTTTTTATCTATGATGCTGGAACTTTTGGTGTGACCAAAAAGGTCTATATGAAGAAGTTGCAAAGGTTTGGTAGTGGATACCAAATCTTTTGATTTGAAAGAGTTCCTAATTTGCTTATCTTTATGACATGCATCGCAAATATGTAGTCAATACTAGGCAATCCTCAAACAAGCTCATTTTTAGTAAGTTTTTCTATGATACGCATACTTGTGTATCCTAATTTCTTGTGCCAAACCCAAGGGTCTTCAGAGATGGATGCAAGATAGGTGAAGATCAAAGTTCATTGTAGAAATATTGATTTTTTTATGAAACACCCATTCTTCTTGAATCTTATTTCAAGATTCACAGAGTTGACTAATGCTCAATAATATATACTTAAGTCCTTGCACAAGATAGACATTTAAGATCTCATAGGAATCATTAAAGAGTATAGTACCTATACCCATGACTATTCTTTTGAATTACCGCCAAATTGAATAGATCCTCCATCGTAGTCAACAATATATTTGAACAGATACTTATTTTTAGTCATGTAATTTGAAATATACACTATTAAGATACCAGGTTCCTTTTATTTTTATGCTGAGACATCCTCGTTGGTTTTAGCAACAGCCATGAGAGAGTGATTTCAAGAATCATCATATTTTTTCTGAGTTTCCTTCATCACTCTAGATGCTTAAGGAATTTTTTTTTGAGTACCCTTTGGAAGGTCTCCTTCTTCTTTCTGGAAAATCAGTAGAAATATGTCCATGTCTTCAACATCTATACCATTTACCATTATTTTTAGATTTCTCTAAGAGGAACTTATTTTTGGAAAGATTAAATTTATTTATTCTATTAAACCTTGTAAGTTGTAGTTTATTTACAATAGACTGGTGATAAGAGAAAATTCTCTGTCTTCAATATTATTTTTATTATCAATATAATCTTTAATTGCTTTGAATGTAATTGCCTTATTTTCTTTTTAACACTTCTTGTTGAAATGTGCATTTTCAAAGGCAATCATCTTGCCTCTGATTCATCATAGGAGAGTTTATTTATATCTATGATTTTGATAGAATCCCCATTTATGTGCCATTACATATGGAGGCTTATGATAATTTGAGAGATCTAGTCAGTCACAGGATATGTCTTTCTTACAACTTTGAATACTCCAATAATTTTGCTGAATCTTTAAAACATGGCCCTAATTGTTTCTCCTTCCTTCTTTTGAAAGTGTAAATACTCATAGGCTTATAAGCTCATGATGTTTTTTTTTACTTTAGCAGTTCCTTCTTAAGTAACTTTCAATTTCTCCCACATTTCCTTTGTCGTCTCACAACAAGATATTTTCTCGTATTCTTTTATCATTATGGAATTATAGAAATGTTCCTTGCCTTGGAGTTTATTTTAATAATATCCGTTTTTTCGTTTGTATAATCATCTAATGATGGAATGACTTCACTTGTATTTTCATCATTATTTGTTTTTCTAGGAGGAAGACTTAGAAATTTACCAATCTTTATCACCCTCCATGCTTTGACTGATTTAATAAAAGTTTTTATCCTTATTTAACAATGTGAAAAATGCTTTCCATTAAAATATAAGGAGCCCTTAATCTAGATGTTTCCTCTTGGAAAGAATCTCCAACAATATGTTGAGCCATGATCTTTACTATCTTGTCATTAAGAAAAGTGAGACCTTGCTCTGATACAGTTGAACGTGCAAGATAGGGGTGAATTGCAATTTTTTTCCCTTAGTCAACTGTCACACAGACTTTGTCGGCTTTTACTGCAGTTTGCGGAATATTCAACGTTAATTAAAGTAATGAAGGGGGAAAATCAACACATAATATTTTTATTCTTGTTGGGCTCAATGAGAGCCTTAGTCCAGTCTCTTTAAGTTGTAAACGGGTTCCACTATTTTGATCAATTATACACCAACTTAGTTTACAAAAACTAAATTTTACACAATTATTACAAAACTAGATGAGTCTACACAAGAACTCAATCTCATAAATTTGCTAAGCTACATAAGAACTTAGCCTTACAAATCTGTTAAACCTACACAAGAACTCAACTCACTCTCTTTTTTTCAAATGTTTTGATGCTATGCATAAATACTCCCTCCTCTTTTTTTATATAGTCATTAAAACACAAGGTATTTCAATTCTTAATTAAAGTACAACAACTAAATCAATATTTGAGTAATTATAGAACATGTTTATCCTCTTGACAACTAGTTCTTTATATAGATGTGAGAAACTAGTCGTTTGGAACAAACCAAGGGATTTAATCCTTGAAAGGAGTTTTGAGAAGATGAACTATTTCCAAGAATCAGGGTGAGTCACTAACTAGCTCATTTACTTTACAGCCATTTGAACCATCAATAGTACTAGGAGTGTATTTTTCAAAGAGATTGTCATTTAGTAACTAGAGAATGACTAATGATTAGTAGCTTCTAAGATTAACTCTTTTCAAGATATCGTTAATGATCAGTAGCATCATTAATGTTCAATAGTTTCCAGTGAAAGCTCTAAGTCTTTTTAATGTCCATTGTCTTCAAAAAATTAATGACTATGACATCTTTTTGATTTGATCGAAAATCCTTTAGTCGACTTTTTTGAAGAGTCCTGCCATTTTTTTCATTCATTGAAGTGAGAACACTAATAACGACAAGGAAACAACAATAAGACTCGAACACATAATAATCAAAATCCTTTTGTGTAGATATTTTCAACTATATTTTTTTATAGTAACACAACCAAGACCTAAAATTGATGATAATAAATTCTAATCATAGCTCTAATACAAAGTGAAACATGGGAAATTACGAGGAAGAAGAAGCACAACATATTGTAAGATATAAAAATACAAGGATAAGTGGAATAATTGTAATAAGTAATTCTAATAGGAAAATATAAGTATATAAAACTCAAACCCTCCTATTTTCTAATATAGTATCAATATTATCGGATTTTAATACAAAATAAAACACCATACTTAACCACAACTATACTAAAGTTGGGACCTCCTATTACGAATTCAAAAAAATAAAGAGACTAGATCCAAATAGGTAGCCAACAGCAACCTAATTGTATAATGAAAAAACTGACCTCTATTGTACATATAGTAAGAAACCTTACCTATAAGGTGGATATCAAGGGATGATACCTAAGCAACCACACCTATCAAACACGGATCAATGAGAATTGCACCAAGAGTTCAAATCAACAAATCATGAAATTCTAAGTGTAATAATGAAATGAAACCTCTTTATACTAATCATAACTATTACAAAACAATATAGCTTCCAATGCCTTTGTTGTCCAACTTCATGGTCCATACTTAATTCGCCAAAGGGTTACGCGGTTTGCCCTTTTACGCTTTCCTTTGCCCTTTTCTCTCATCAATGAGTCCTTGTAATGCCTCGAGCTCACCCCTATGCCGGACCAGTATCCTTAGACACTAAGTTATCTTAGAATCCTCAGACGAACCCTTTAATCATGCAAAGCTCTATGTATTTAGACTCAGCAGAAGCATCATCAAGAATAATACAAGCAATAGTGAACCTCACATTAGGAAATAAGTAATAAGCCAATAAATAAATAAAAATTCAATATCACATGTTAACTCAATATTAGTCTAAAAGCCTTTAAACGCGAAGTACTAGAATTCTAGGACAAAATCCCTAACTAGCTTGAAGAAATTAAATAATGAATATAACTAATGTCACGGCTCTAGAAATGAAATAATAAACTCCATAGTTAATCCTTAAGCCATGAGGACACCAATCTTTTAACTTCTACAAAATGCAATTCCAATTAATTGCGAGTGTCCGGGATGCTCGCATGATCTGCATGGGGTTACAAGCAGTATAGGAAGTATGGATCAGCACATGAAATGCATAGAGTATGTGAGCACACATTTCCATGTAGTAGTAAAGTAAAAATTCTATGAAATTCATGCTCAACCTATCTACCACTCAACTCAAATAAGTAGTTTAACATATTATGATGGAAATATTTAAAAATATTCATAACTCAAGAGTATAAAATAGACTTATTTATCTAGTATTAAAGATCTTTTAACAAAAGATAAAGACTTAGTTAAAAATATTCTTTCATTTTCTTCTCTTCAAAACTATCAATTTTACTTCCCTTCGGGAGTTTGTATAACCGAAAAGCCTCATGTCTTATAAAGTCTACATATTACCCATGTAGAGGGGCCTCCATACCTTGCCAAAGTGTATGAACCTCTCTTTTCCAAGTGGATCAAACTAGTCTACAAAAGTCCTACTTAGTAGAATATAAAATAATCCTTATGTTAGGGTTCATAAGTTGAGGGAATAAAGGCATCTACCCAACTCTCTTGGTGCTAATACTCCTCCCATAGAAATACTATCATTTAAACATTTGTTTTAAATCTTCCCTACTAATGGAATTCTCTAATGAAACCACCAACCAACCTTGACTCTTTCGGCTACAACTATCAATTTAGCCAAAATAGGCAAACTCGGTCAAGTTAAACTCCTCATTAGCTCATTCTTCTCAAATTATAATATTAAGCATAAAATCATTGTTTTTCTTCTATTAGGAATAATTATCCAAAATAATAAATCAAGACATGCTTCATATATAGGTTCAGAAACCTTGTAAAAGCCAATAATTAATGGCATTTAAACTCTCCTATCACTATTAATTTTACTTCTCTTCAGGAGTTTCTATAACGAAAAGCCTCTTGTCTTATGAAGTCTGCATCTTACCCCGTGCAGATTGTCCTCCATACCTTGCCAAAGGGTATGAACCTCTCTTCTCCATGTTAATCAAACTAGTCTACAAAATTCTGAATTAATAGTACATAAAATAACTCTTATTTAGGGTACACAGGTTGAGGGAATAAAGGCCTCTACCCAATTCTCTTGGTATTAATACTCCTCCCATAAAAATATTATCATTTAAACTTTTGCTTTCAATCCTCTCTACTAATGAAAATTTTCAAATAAAAGGACCAACCAACTCTTTCGACTACAATATCAATTTAGCCAAAATAAGCAAACTTCGTCAAATTAGACTCTTCGTTAGCTTATACTTCTCAATTTATAATATTAAGCATAAAATCATTGTTTTTCGTCAATTAGGATTCATTATCCAAAATAGTAAATTATGACATGCTTCATAAATAGGGTCAGAAACCATGTAAAAATCAATAGCTTATGGCATCTAAACTCTCCTATAAAGTTCTAAAACAAAATTTGAACAAGACTTCATTTGTACCTTCCTTTCAACTTTTTAATCATGCTAACTCGTTAGGACATACACAATTTATGAAATATCAAAAGAACTTCATTAATAAATCATCAACTAAGATCATCTTAATATATAGATATAAATAAGAACCTTAGACATGCTTCTACATCTTCAAAACCTTTAAGAAAAGGGATTTTGGCCACAAGGATTGAAGGATACCCTTGTTCATAACCCACATGCCTGAATTTAGGCACTTTGATGGAGGAAAATTTATGGATAAGCTGTTGTATTGATAACATCTATTGAAACCCCAGTTTCTTTCTTGAAGATAAATTTAGGGGAAAACCTTGGTTTTATCTGATTAAGTATAACATGAAGTGTTTAGAGAGTTTGGATTTTATATATGACCATATTTCAACTCCAAAACAACATGGGTTTAAGGGAAAATAACCTGAGAATTAACAAAACTACCCTTCATTAAACATATACGAAAATATTCATGATCATCTCATGAAGCACTTCACAACTTGTGAAGTTTCACTCCACGACTCATGAAGTGATTCATGATAAAGTCCTTGGCTACTGTAACTTGCATTTTTTTCCACGAGTCATACCATGAGTTGTGGTATGCCACTCCATGACTCGTGGAATGGTCTCGTGGGAACTGGGATGGGGTTTTAAACTTCTGGATCTATAGCACAAGTTGTGAACCTTCACTTCGGTACTCATGTTCCATTTTATTGAAACTTGGCAGAACACTACAAACTCAAGCATCACTTCCATGATTCATTCGACGACTCATGGAGCACCACGGTACGACTCATTAACCCATTTGTGGGAACCTGGGAGCATACTTTTAATTTTTTTAGTGCAAGAATATATTCAAAAACATGTATCAAGTATTGGACATTACAATGTCTCCCCCTTGAGATTATTTATCATTGAATGAAATAAAAATCTTAGAAAAAGAAAACTACAAGATGATAGGATGAAAACAACTCAGGACATTTCTATGACCTATCATCTTTGATTAGTCTTCAAACTCATCTATTAGACATGCACACTTCTACAAATGAACTCAATAAAATAACTTATCAAGTAGCACATAAATGCACAAAGATGGACTCATGTACTACTACTATCTCAACTATCATCCTATTAAACTCATGCATGAATACACTCAATAGACTCATGCAATGCTACAGGCTACTTGCTCATGAACTGACAAGGATAAAATTTTAATCAAGAGGCTATTACCTCAAGATGGAATATAATCGGAGGAAACAAATGCAGATACCTACTCATCATATCGGCCTTTACCTCCCATATAGCTCCCTCAACTCCTGGTTCCTATAGAGAACCTTAACTGGTGCAACCTCTTTATTTCTCAATCTATGAACCTTCCTAGAATTTGAATGGGGACCTCTTCATAGGTCAAGTTATCACGAATGTTATATATCCTCAACTAGCTCTATAAAAGATGGATCACTTGGGCATTTCCTTAAAAAGGGAACATTAAGGAAATTCCAAACAATTTAAAAGTATCACAAAGTTGCCACTTAATTTTTGAAAGAAATTAAGAAAACTTTAAATTGACTTTAAATTTTGAAAATACGAACAAAATCTAAAGCTAGAGAAAACTGGGTAAAGATTTTGTAATGTCCCAAGGAAGATTTTTAAGGCACCTTGGGAGCATTCCAAATGGGTTATGTTTTATTTTATATGTATAAGACTATGTGTTCTAACCTATAAAATAACTTTTTGGGAATTATGCAAACAAGTATTGAAATTTTATTAAAAAACATAAGTGTTCTGAAAAGATAATAATAAAATCATGTTATATTTTACCCTATAAATTCTTTTAGGCATTTGACAAATCAATTAACAGAAGATTGATTATTTTTATCTTTTATTAATCCTAAGTTCTTTTCCTAGTAACAGAGAGTGGAATAACAATAGAAAGGTCAAAATTCCCATTTTTTATTTATTTATTTCATAAAAATCAGGGATTATAATTCTTGGGCCTCACAAGATTGTGTACATCGTATTGATAATACAGATAAAGAATTATAAAAAGGAAAAGTGAAAGAAATTTCAAATAAACAAAATCCTAAACGTCGATGGGCAATAGACAAAGCCATGCAATACCAGGACCCTAGCCACACATGTAAAAAAATAATTAAAAGCTGACATTAATAAACAATACAAATAAATATTCGACCAAGTTTAAGTTGAAGCTTATATTAGTCCAGGCCCAAATGCACATATACAGATCAATAAAGTAAAACACAAAGAGGTCTAATAACAAATTATCATCAGTTAAAGGTAACGGGCTAAGACAGGTTTCATATAGGTCTAATTAGATTCAACATGGACCTGACATTTTGCAAAATTGCAAACCGACCCAGCCTTCAAATAATTCAACCTAAGCAAATGAATACTGGCCTATTTAACCCTAACAAAACATGGCAAACCAATTTTAATTATCTAAATTATACATATACTTATTCATGAACATTGAAAACAACATAAAGATAAGCAATTATCTTTGTTCGAATATGAGCATGAAGGAGTATGTAATCATAATAGTCACCTTAGAGCAGACTTGACATATAGCAGGCAATAGAGACAAACCAATAAGGTTCCTATGGTTAACCCTAAGGCAATAGAGTAAAGAAAATACATGCACAGAAAGAACAGGTCGTACAGGATAGACTCACAGCAAACATATAATCATATCAGGGCAGTCATTTTAGGGTCAATATGCAGCACCAAACTTAACAAAATATCATACACTTATAAAAATGAACTGAGACCTAGCATGAGTTGGGTATACCATTTGTCCAACTTAAGGAAAAACAAAGGCAAAACTCATATAATGGGCAATTAAATCCAAAACATATGTACAAAATCATGCTACAAGGACTCAAATAAAATTCACTAGGAAAAACAAACTAATCATATGAGAAGCTATTTATGGACAACTCTTTTTCCATATAAGAAAAACACAAAGTATAAGAAGAATCGTGCAGGTTACAAACTCAGGTTTATTAGCATTCAATCAGGTTGGAGTGCATGATATATTTATCTACGAAGACTTATATAAATAAGACATAATAAGACTATAGCCAATTATATTTTAATGCATTAAGGTGGTACTATAACTAACTCTCAATATGAGCAAACAAACAAACAAGCTACTGTTAATCAACCTACTAATCAACAAGCATAAATAGGCTTGGAGGATACTTTATAAGTGCCCTTATATAATTTTTTAGACACTTACAATCACTTACAGAAAACACAATAGACTTCAATTATATCATAATAGACTCAGCATTTTTTAGTTTTAAACTTTTATTTGGTTAACGTCTAAGAAAATTGACCACCATACCAAATCAAGCATCCATATAACATGTAAGTCTACTCATTTTTACTTAACTACTTAGCTAAATAGACATGCAATAGGTTGGTTAGCAGAAAAAGAAAATACACAAGTTTCATATAATTTAATACATACCAAAACATACATGTCATTATAGCACATAATCATAAGCATGTAGGTTAGCAATCTTAGTTCTAGTTTAGGGTCTAGTTATCATCAAACAAGCATTTAGATGTAAAATCCAAGTATAGAAGCAAATAAACAAATCAATATTCATAAAACTACTATTCAAGATAACATACACAGATTAAGAACATAGAAAATAGAATTATAACTCAACATAGAGGACCTAACCGTTGATATATTAAAACACAATGCAGAGTCCATTTAGATGTTCTATGTCTCTCAACCCTTAAAAATTCAAAGCTTTGGATTCTTTGCAGAAATATTGGACCCTACACCAACTCATACTCCTCACCTTAGGTACTCTTTCAAGGAATAAGACACTATGATTGATAAAACAATCAATCAATTTCTAGAATTAACCTCACAAGTCAACTCCCTTTCCTTGCACTCAATAAGGTCCTTATGTAGTATAGGCAAACGAGGAAGGAGGTGAAAAAGGTCAAACCTTTCACCTCTAAGTTATTTTGAAACTTAAATTAAGACTCTAGAAGGATCACTTAGATATCAGAGCTCAGATAATGGTTGGTTTGAAAAATAATAGAGTATGGGGTAGGTTGAGGGATCTTTTCTTTATGACTTTGGGGAATCAAAGTGACTAGATAAAAGTCACTTTAAAAATATAGGGAACTAATGGCACTATAATAGCCTCCCTTACCCTACTAATCACATAGGAAATCTGGTTATACCTTTAGCCTCTTTTATTTTTTGAAAACTAGTTTATGAAAAGGAACATGGGCCAAAAGTATGAATGAAAAGACTATTTTGACACAAAAGACATAGACAACCAACCTTTAAATTACATAATCCATACAAGGATCAAAATATACACCACAAACTGTTGGAAGAAATCACATTAGATTCCAAGATCAGGAATACAGAAATTAGACTAAAATCATCAACATTAAATTATTAAATTCAAATTACCAACATTAACAACTGTCTAACGGACACTTATAGACAGACTTGATCAACACAAAACATATTTAATATAGAAAATACATGAGAACTAGCATTCATAATCAATAAGTCATCAAAGGAAACAGTAGCAGAACTACAACTTGTTTTAAGCATGCACACAAATCAACAAATGAATAAAATTACCAGAGACAAGTTTAACCAGGCAAACCAAAGAGCATAACTAAGTTTATAGACTATCTTCTGAATCCCCATAAAGTAGATAAAGGGCTAAATCAAGACTAGGTGATAAGAGAAGGAAAAAGATCATTTAGTCACTTTATTTTTATCAAGTAAAGTAAACTGAATGGTAAACAAACAACAAATAACAAAATAATATTGATTCGGAAGTAGTACACTAAGACTTAACATTTAAATAAATAGTTGACAATAATAAGGTCATAGCAATTAAGAACTCGTTCACATGAAGATCAAATAACAAACAGACTTATTAATATATAAGAGATAACAACTAATAATCACATAAAGCAGCAACATGTCTCAGCCTAGATCATTATGTAATGACATAAAGAGATTAAAATGGTAATTAAGCATAGGATATTACCTTTTAGAGAGAAAGAACCAAACTGAAAAATAATAGCAGCCTGGAAAGCATGATACAAAAGCTAAACCAAAGAACCAATCTAAAAAACAATAGCAGCCTGGAAAGCATGATACAAAAGCTAAACCACTCACTCAAGCTTTCCAAAGCTACAAATACCTAGAGGGGTGAAAAGAGATATTCTTTAAATGGAAAACCCAATGGTCGTGTATCACTCTGATTTTACCTCTTATAACATTGATTCTAAGCTTAAAATGGAAACTAAGAGATTAATGAAACACAAGATTCCATCCAAATAGTTTCTATGCCATTGCAAAAATTATTTCTTATCTAACTCTTAGTTAAAATTATCAAATGCTTAAACATACTTAGAAGAGACCTAAGAACCCTAATATATCACCCTTAAACCCTAAAATGCTATTGTTTTCTGCTCTACTACACTTTTTTGCTTTTTTTCTTAAAAGGGAAAAGGTAGAGGGACTTATATAGAAGACCTGACTTATTCAGTAAGTCGACAAAATAGGAGGGAAAAATAGAATAACCTAAAATGATCAAATCAGTACCCTACATTCAAAATTGATAAGATCTCAACTTTTTCATGTTGAATAAGAATAATGGAAATGGGAGAGAATAATCATTGGCCTCCAAAACGTATAAAAATTATGAGGAGAACACAAGACAAAAATACCTCAACCATAGGGAATCAAATCCAAAGAGGGAATATTTCATAGGTACGACATCCACGAAATGCAATGACAAGGTGCACCCACATAGGCACACAAGTGCAGAGAGGTGACATCTTAAGAAGTTTCACGAAGATTCTCAAGAACTTGAGCAAAATCAAACAAAAATTGGGCTTAGCTTAGGGTTTCAATAAGGGAAAAAGGGAAAAGGGAAAATGGAATTAGGATGAGGAAATTAGGTAAACAAAATAGGGATTGGGCTAGGTATAGGTAA
>JBDJHY010228754.1:0-11061 GCA_039654485.1 Withania somnifera
CATGATGATATGCAATATATATATGTGTTGTGGATATGTTATACATTCATCACATGAGAGGCATAGCCTATGGCTTCGATGAGAGTGCATTGGGGCTAGGTAGTATCACCTCCTAATTATGAGCCATGATGGCTAGCTAATTATTTGATGATAAAGTTTCATAGAGGCATAAAGAAATAAATAAGGATACTATAATAATAATAAAAGTAATAATCTTTTACAGTTTTAGCCTCGACATCATACCGAGAACCCTATAACACTATTTTCACTTATTTTAGTCCAGGTGTCACCTCCTGGCACCGGGAACAATATCATTTTACTAATAAATGCTGGGACTTGAGAACGACTCCGTTCAACAGTGATTACAGTTCTGGGACTTGACACTGTCATTGTACAATAGTAAGTATAGTTTTTTGACACTCATGATACTAAAAGTTGTGGAAATATGATTATATTGATTACAAGGACCTTAGGTGAACCTACCATATACATCGGCGTTGAACTCCTTGACTTGCTGAATACGACTTGCGGATATTACTGATATGAGGCACTATGTGTCTGCGGGATAACACTGATATGAGACACTATGTGCTAGCAAGATAACATTGATATGAGGCACTAAATGCCAGCGGGATAACACTATTGTGGGGAACTATATGCCAATTGTGATTCAATGCAGTTCTGAAAGTGAGATGTGAGGTTCTAGTGATGATAATGTGTTTGTTACTTATGGGTGAGCGTGTTTCCTGTGTACGCTGCATTTCTTATGGGGGACTTGTCATCATTTAATTGCTTTACTTTATTATCTGTATTACTGTATAGTTATCCTTATTGGTTAGTTGTTGTTTCACGTTATGTGGGATTAGTACTTTACAATCTTATTCAGTTATTTATCTTTCACTTGAGGTTACCGATATATCGACCACGTTCTACTCCTATCTTCTTTGATCCCATTTATTATGTTGTATTTCACATATGTTATTGCAAGGATACCGGGTACGTTCTCTTTTACTTCTTTTATTATTGTTATACGCTCAGTGGGCCCTCAAAGCCTACTGGGTATGGGTTGCTTCGGCAACTTATTCTCATACTACACATGCATATATGCAGATCTGAGTACAGGTTCCCACTTGTGATATACAAATAGTTGTTCATTTGGATCTTTTTCAAATCGGAGATTCAGGGTGAACTTGGCGTCCAACTTGTTCCTGCTTCTGTTTGATCTTATGTTTTTTTTATCTCCATTGTATTCCAGAGACATTTTATACTACACTTACTTCAGTTTCATCATTCTGTACTTTGTGGTTCGTCTGACACTGATATCGGATTTTGGGTAGATTATGTTATTATTTAAGACTTCCGCAAATTATTATCTTTATCTTGACTTTTAATATACTTCTGCATTTAATATAGTAGTCCTCTGCTTTGTCTTCGGGCTACGGGGGTTGATTCTCCTACCGGTGGTATAGTAGGTGCCATCATGATCCGTGAAATCAGATCATGATAAGATTCCTAGGTTGACTCCTAGCAAAAGGTTAAGATATGGGGTGGCTTCCCAATATCATATCATCCTCCCCTTCTTGGAGAGGATTAATCCTCGAATCCAAAACCTCTAAATCATTATTACCTATAAAAAAAAGACAAGTCACATACATTGAACATATTATGGACACTGTACTGACCGGAAAATTCAACTTTGTAGGCATTATCTTTAATCCGTTGAAGGATCTTGAATGGAATCTCACCCCTTAGGCTCAACTTTCCTTTGTGCACTTGTGGAAATCTTTCCTTTCTATAATTCACCCAAACCCAATCATTGGGTTCAAATATCACTTTCTTCCTCTTTTTGTTTTGTTTAAGAACTACCTTGGAGGTACTCTTTTATAAGGCTTGTTTGTCCTTGTAATGAATCTTCATCTACTCATTGGATCTTTCTTTGTCATCAAAACTCACAACAATATCACTTGACAATGGGGTTAGTTTTGGTGGAATCAAACGATTAAAACCATAGCACACTTCAGAAGGAGTCATGGCCATAGATGTATGAGTGGACTGGTTATAAGGAAATTCCAATAGAGGTAGCCTTCATTCCCAAGAGGTTGGAGTATTTTTCACCGAACATCTAAGCATGCTACCAAGAGTACTATTGACCACTTCAGTTTTTCAATCTATTTGGGGATAAAAAGAAGTAGAAAATAAGAGTTTGGTGCAAAGCAAACCCCAAAGGGTCTCCCAAAAATGGCTAATGAATTTTTGATCCCTATAACTAATGATAGTTTGAGGGACTCCATGCAATCTAAGCACATGTACAGCTAATGAAGAAGCAACATGGCACGTATCATCACATTTGCGACATGGAATAAAATATGTTATTTTAGAAAATCTTTCTACCACCAAAAAGATTATATCATGCCCTCTCCTAGTCCTAGGAAGGCCGAACACAAAATCAACAGAGATGTCCAACCATGGACCCTTAGGAATGGGAAGAGGAGTGTACATACCTTGAGGGAGGACCTTGGACTTGTCTTGCTTGCACACAATGCATTGTACTATGATCTTTTGTACATCACCTTTCATCTTGGGCCAACAAAATTATTCCATGAGGAGGCCAAGAGTTTTAGCCACTCCAAAGTATCCTATCATCATGCCACCTGAAATATTTTTAGTTGATGAGTAGTTCCCTCCATGAGCTTATAGGAAAACATACTCTACAATCCTTGAATATAAACCCATCAACCAATTGGAAACTATCAACTCAGCAACCTTGGTCGAATTCTTGAATAACTCTTTGGAAATCGGGGTCCATAGAATAAGACTCCTTCAAACTATCAAATCCCCACATTTTTAAAGTCATCACATGCACCAATAGAAATATTCTTGACAAGGCACCGTCTACTAAATTTCCTTCCCACTTTTGTAGTGAATGATATATAAGAAGGTTTCAATGAACTCTACCCATTTGGCATGTCTCTTATTGAGCCTTGATTTCCCTTTAAGTGCTCTAAGGACTCATGATCCATCCTTATGAAAAACTCCTTGTGCTATAAATAATGTTTCGAATATGCCAATATTCTCACTAGCGCATATAACTCCTTATCATATGTGGAGTAATCCAATGATGCTTGTTTCAATTTTTCACTAAAATAAGTCAATGACTTGCCTTCTTGCATGAGCACCCCACCAATACCCACTTAGGATGCATCACATTCAACTTCAAATGCCTTTTCAAAATTTGGAAGTTGGAGTAATAGAGATGAACTCAACTTATCCTTCAATGTTCGAAAGGATTCTTCTTGTGCCTTTCCCCAACTAAAGGGGATATATTTTTTTATAAGCTCAGTTAATAGGGAAGCGATGGAGATAAGGTCTTTAATAAATCTCCTATAAAATCTATCTAACTCATTAAAACTCCAAATCTCGGAGGCATTAGTGGGGTTTGGCCATGAATTAATGGCTCGACTTTTTCTTCACCAACTTCCACTCCTTGAGAACTCATTAAAAATCAAAGAAAGACAACTGTGTCTACCAAATAATCATTTCTTGAGATTATCATAAAGTTTTTCCTTTACTAATATGTCGAAGACTTGTTTCAAGTGGGTCACATGCTTCATTTGACTTGCTACTGATTAGTATGTCATCAAAATAAATAACAACACTTTTTTATCAATGGATTCAAGATATGATTCATGAGTCTCATGAAGGTTCTTGGTGAATTGGTCAAGCCAAATGGCATGACCTTCGACTCATATCGTCCACATTTGGTCTTGAAAGTTGTCTTCCTTTCATCACCCGATTTTATCTAGATTTGGTGGTAGCCACTCCTCAAGTCGATCTTTGAGAAACCATGTGATACATATAGCTCATCCACCATATCATCAAGCCCAGGGATAGGGTGCTGATGCTTCTCCATAATTTTGTTCACGGATCAATAATCCACACACATCCTCCAAGTGTCATCCTTCTTTGGTACAAGGATCACCAGTATGACACATGTACTTAAGCTCTCCACTATGAAGATCCTCCACTTTCTTTTGCAATTCTTTTGTTTCAATCGTATTGCTTCTATAGTCCGACCAGTTTTGAATTTTATATCCCGACACAAAATTAATTTGGTGTTCCATGCCCCTCAAGGGTGTAACCCATTGGCCATTTCCCACCGAAACAAATCTTTATAGCGCTGTAAAAGAGAAGAAATGACACTAGGCAAAGTGCTAATGTCTTGGTTAACATGAAATGAATATTTTGTGTTGATGAGACATACTAGAAAACGGTCCTCACCAATATATTTTTTTGTCTTGGCTATCATGTATTTCTTTTCTTTCATCTTAGCCAAGCTATATCCCTTCTTTTGCTTACTAGTGGGACCCTTGGTTTCGCTGTTCTCTCCTTCAATCTTTCCACTCTCTCTAAGTTCCTTCATGATGTGGTAGTCTTCACTTACTTGGTAGGGAGTCAATGGAACAAACACATGATTTTTACCATTCATCACAAAAAAATACTATTGGTTCGATTTTGATGACTGACATCCCTATTAAATTTCCAAGGTCTTCCCAATAGAACATGACAAGCCAACATCGGCACCAAATCATACAAGATCTCATCATGGTATTTGCCAATTCTAAATTTTATCATAACTTGCCGAAAGACCTTCATCTCACTACTATCATTGAGATATTGTATCTTGTTGGGACTTGGATGTTTTATAGTGGGGAATTGAAACCACTCCACCAAAGATTGACTCACCACATTGGTGCAACTACCACTATCAATAGTCAATTCACATACCTTATCCAAGATTTTTCACCTTGCATGGAACAAGTTTTCTCTTTGATAACATTCCTCCTTAGCAAGTGCCCCCATGATCCCTTTTATCACACAAGAAAGGTTAGCATGACCTTTAACTCATCTTCCTCTTTTGGAGTGAATGCAACCCTCTTCATGAGGCAAGAAAAATTAACCCTCTCCTAGATTATTTCACTATCATCATCCGTGGATTCTCTCTCATCCTCACTTTTTTTCTCCCTCATCTTCTCTATCTTTCTTAGAATCATCTGCATCCTCCATTTGATACCCACCATGGAATGCAAAAATTTTCTCTTGTTCGAACACTCACTAGCAATGTGTCCCCTTTCTTAAAATCGAAAACACTGGATAGTAGAGGGCTGAGGAAAGTTAGGTTTACAATATTACCCTACTTTGGCTTGTCAAACACTCTTGATTTGTAGTCGTATTTGGTAGGGTTTGCTTGAACACTACCCTTTGACTCCTTAGGATATGATCTATTCAACTGTCACCCTTGTCATTCTTCTCCCATGGATTAGTTGAAGAGCTTTTGGGTTTAAAGGCCTTCACTTCTTTAAAGTTTTCCTCTACCATCAAAGCATCACAAAATTCATCTTCTAAGGTATCATAGTGCTTGAGTTTTATGGGCCTCAACACCTCAAACCTCAAATTTGCAATGAACCTCATCACTATGTATTGACCTTTTTCCTCAAGATTAGAGTTCATCCTTAAATTTTCAAATTCATCATAATATTTCTCAACACTCTTGGAGACTTGCCTCAAAATATAGACCTCCTTGAGAAGTTCTTGGTAATATTTGAAGTGGCAAGTACCTCAATTCCATCATCACAAGTAACTCTTGTCAATTAGGGATCATGAAGATATTATGAAGTTCTATTTCTCTCTTCTTGGATTCCTACCACATAGATCATAACCCTCAAATTTTGTGAGAGCATACTTGACTTTCAATGCATCTGACACATTATTGGTGAGAAAGATCCTCTCACTTTGTACCTTCCATTCAACAAACTACTCCGGACTATTACTCCCTTTGAACTTGGGGAGCGTCATCTTTATAGTGCTCAAGACACGATCAAAGTCATTTCGTTTCCCCATCCTACCTCCTCTATCTTCCAATATCCTATATCCTCTATTTTCTTTATGCTTATTCCCTCTAATTTCCTAATGAGGCTCTCTTCTATGTCCTTAGCCTTGGTCTCGACAAAAGTATTATTCTCGCCTCATATCTTTTAGCTCTCCGTAGCCCTCTTTACCTCCTTTTACCCATACATCATAAAGGTCCACTTCATTGTTCACTTCATCATACAATGGGTTATGGTATTGGTAGTCTTGATAAGGTATATGTATGTGGTTTCGAGGAGGTGACAACATGAACTATGTAAAGGAACAACAAATACACTTTTTTGGGGAAATAGACTTAGATTTTAATCATGTATAACGGTTCGGGGTTCTTGAAGGGGAATAAATGGTTGTGGATTTTGATGTGGAGTTCGGGATCAGGGTGTCTTGGAGTATTGTGGTATAGGAAGGTTGGTTGTTGGTAGAACTTTGGCTTCGAATTAATATTGGTTGGTTAATTTGTTCAAATTGACTCGGGATATGGTTATGGATTATTCCAAGCTCTCCTTTCCTTTCTCCCGACTCACTTCTCTAGGTGAATATCCTTGCTTATTAACCTCCACCTTATTCAACCTTTCCTCCAAACCTCCCATCCTTCCATTCATTTTGGAAAGTTGCTTCACAATCTCTGTTAAGGAGTTTGCAAAAGCAATGTTTATCCTTCAAGGTGCGACATTGTACCAATAAAACTCAACAAACTTATTAGTAATAAATGACTTACCCACTCTTATGTGTGTGCGTACTCTCCCTAACCTCTAAAGTTTGTCAGAGATTGTTCTTCAAGCTTTTTTACTTTTATAAAATAAAAGATATTCTAGCCTCTGTGAAAAAGTGGAATCTTATCGACACACAATGGCTTAAAGAAGATCGTACTTGAAACAAGAAGTGACAACAATAGTATAAGGCAATAAAAGCTAAAAAGAATTGGTACAAAGGAATACAGACACAAGAACTAGTCTATAACTATGTAGAATGAATAGTAAGTGTAAACTAGTTGTGGAATTAAGATGATGATCGAGAATAAAACTAGAGATAGAAAATGAAGTGAGTTGAATTGAGATGTTACCAAGGTGTTTAGGAAACAATTAGAAGCTGTTTTTGATTACTAAGGACTGTTGTTGTCAAGGGAGGACCTCCTTATCAAGGCTACCTTTACTGTTCTAAACAGTGGGCAATATTTATGAAAAGTGGTCGTTGTCTAACAAACGGGGACCGCCGTCCTTTGGGGAGGTAGTTCAAGATGACCGTCGTCTGAATTTCACACCACCGTCTAAGGCAGATTTAACAAATTGAGTTTTAATTTGACTGCTGTCTTGAGGGTGGCCCATCGTCCTTAAGGGCGGTGGAGGTTGGGCGACGAGGCTAGGTCATCGTCCTAGGCAGTATGCCTAGGACGTGCGCGGGATTCTTTAATTGAAATTGATTCCTCTTGTACCCCTTGGTCCTTTGATCTTTTATGAAAATACCCAATCCCCAAATAGTTTCTTAATCAATTACACCTCTTTCAGATTAAACTTTAACAAATTGAAGATTACAACAACAAGCTATTAATATATCCCAAGAACGCTATGAATACTCAAGAACTCAAATTGTCCAAATCACTCGGGAATTGAATGAAACTTGTTTCCTAGGTCCTTAATGATTTGTAGACTTCAATTCTGATACCCCAAACAAAGAATTTCAAAGTTGATGAAATAAATTCGGATCAAACATATTTTTTGTTATCTTCCTCACTTGAATGTTCATATGAAGATGATGAACACTATGAACTTTGACTTTCCAACTATACTTCAATCAACTCAAAATTAAAACAGCTTTAGACACACGTTTCTCAACCCTTGGTGAATGATTTCCATTATTTTTAACAACGAATTCAGTTCGAATCACCAAATTATGTTCCCACCTTGTTTCAAGCTAAGAAACTTAAGAACAATGGTGTCCAAGCTTGAAACCATCTCAAATCTTACTCAAATATTCCCAAATTTATTTCCATAATCCTTGAGATATAGGGAACACGAAGCTACAATTGTAACAAGCAACAACTACCAAATCTCTCTAAATTTGAGCTCAGATTTTTGAATCAAAAGATAAACAAAAAATAACCCAAATTTCATAAAATACTTCAAATCTACTCCTATTCATTTGAAACTAGAGATTTGAAGTCCTTGAAACTTGACTTGAGGATAGAAACATTTTGTAGATCCAAATCAAACCAAATTTTGCTCAAATTTCGGAATTGATTAAGCTAAAAAATGCAAACAATGGTGTAGGTCATAGATCAACTCTGATTACACTCAAATTCGACGCTTGTAAACCAAATTAATGGGAGAACAATTCCTCGTAATCAAAATTTAAAAAAAAAACACGAATTGACATGGATTGATTTTTTATTTTTTTTGAATTTTTTAGATTTTAGATTTTTTTGTATTTTTTTTATTTACAACCTTAGATTGTAATGCGGTGAAATGAATTACAAGCCTAGACTCTGATACCAAATGATATGATCCGCGATACAAATCATGAATTCAAAGAAGATGATGAAAGAAAATACATATAAGAATCGAAAGATATGCGAAATTCAACAAGAAATCAAATCATAATTGAATTACAACTCAATCAATACTAGAAATCCTATTAATTCACTGACAAATGGAATATTCGAATGATCGATTAAGAAAAACGCTCTACAACCAATGAAGTTTAACCACCTTAATCCGTTCAACTACAATTACGTGAACACTATTAAAAATTTTAAATTGACCAATTAGAATCTATGCTAACTATTACACTCAAAAGTGAAGAAGTAAAAATTAAAGTGATTGTTCATCCAAAAAATAACTAACTTGATAAGAAAGAATAAGTAGGTCTTATATAGTTTTAGGCTTATTACAAACTTATCCCTTCAAAGGCATCTAAAATGTAGCCACATTTAAAATGTAACCACTTTGAGGTCCAAGTTTTCTTTGAACCGTGTGCTTCATGAGGGTTTGAATATTTCCAAATACTTGGAGATTCCCCTTACTTCTATACCTTTTTCATGTCTTCAAATGCTATATAGTGCACCCCAGGGCTCTTCAATGATTTCCAACGCCTCCGTATTCTTGAATAAAACTTGAAGTTGTTGGAGATCCCGAGCTTGACTCCTAGTAAAGATTGAGATGTTTAGTGGCTCCTCAATATCATATCACCTATTTATTTAACATTCACAGATCTTAACCCCAAAATGAATGGGGAATGTATATAATAGAAAACATACACATACATGTGTATGATTTACAAGAAAAAACTAATTGCATCTGGTTAAGTAGATATCATTTTGAACTTTCCGTAGTGAACTCATATCGGTTGCATCAATCAATCAGTAGATGTGATATATTTGAATTGTTGAATTTTGATGTACACTAATAAATCACGAGTTAAATAAGTAGACTTTAACCGTCTATGATTTTCAGGAATTTTTTTATTTTAGCCGTGAACATTTTTTTGGTTTTATGAGTGCATAAAGAATCGACCTTTACTTACATTCTTCTTGAAATGACTTTCACTTCGCACTCACATAGGTGATTCCTAAATGTTTAATCCTAAAAATAAACTATTTTCTCATATCTTCCAAACTTAAAAACTATTAAAAATATTAAACCCTTAAAGCTTTATCCTTTGTTACTGCGCATTGTCTTTATCATGAGAATAAGTTGAGTTATTTGACAATGTTGGAGCATCATTCAAAACTTTATTTGATCTTCTTAAACCTAGAACTTTCGATCTCGAGTCTTCTAGGTAGAGTTACCACCATGATGATTTATCCTAGGCCTTAAACCCATTTCCCTTGATGATTTTTCAACTCTCTCTTTTTTAGGCCTTTTTTAAGTGGATCTGACACATTATCCTTTGTATTTACATAGTCAATTGTGATAATTCCACTAGATAATAATGGCCTAATGATATTATATCTTCGTCTTATGTAAGAGATTAACGATTATACATAGTGCTTCCAACCATACCTATTCTCTCCTGGCTATTACAGTTTATACATACAAGTGACAACAATTAGGGATAGAAAAGAATATCTTCCAAGAAATTTTATCTAAAGATATGAATTTAGATTCCATTGTAGAGAGAGCTATACATGTTTGTAGGATGATTTACAAGACACAAATGCTCCACCAGGAGCAAATGCATATCCACTTGTGGATTTAACTTTAGATGACCCGGTGATTAAGTTTGCACCACTATATAATTCAAGTACTGCATGATATCTTTCATAATGTAAAACATAGTTTTAAGTATGTTTTAGATACCCCAAAATCTCTCTTCATTTCCATCTAATGAGTTTGATTAGGATTACTTATGTACCGACTCAGTTTACTAATAGCACATGCTATATATGGTCGCGTACAATTCATGATATACATTAAACTTCCCAAAACTCTTACATATTCCAATTGTGATACACTTTCACCTTCATTCTTTTGAAGTGCAAAGCTCATATCTATTGGCATCTCAAAAATATTAAAAGTCAAATACTTGAACTTATCAAGTATCTTTTCAATGTAATGAGACTGTGAAAATGGTAAACATAAGAAATTCTATGAATTCTTATCCCTAAGATTACATCAACCACTGCTAAGTCTTTCATACCAAATTTTCTATCCAACATATGCTTTGTTGTATTTATGTAAAAAATGTCTCTACTGAATATTAACATATCAACATACAAACATACAAACAAATAATGACTTGATGATTTGGAGTATTTTTATGTAGACACATTTATCACACTCAACGATTTCGAATTCATCTGCCAATATTGTTTGGTCAAACTTTGCATGCCATTTTTTTGGTGCTTGTTTCAGTCCATGCAATGGGTTAAAAAGTTTGCACATTTTTCTTTCTTTTTCTGACACCAAAACCCTTAGGTTGTTTTACATCTCTTCCTCAAATTTTCCATTTAAAATAGTTGTCTTCACATCTATTTGATGGATTTCAAGATCATATACTGCTTAGTGCTACTAATATTTTAATGGACATTATTCTCATTACCAGTGAATATATAAAAAAATAGTCAAGGCATTCCTTTTGTCTATAACCTTTGACTAAAAGTCTTGCCTTATATTTTTCAATAGTTCCATCAACTTTCAT
>JBDJHY010228773.1:0-10603 GCA_039654485.1 Withania somnifera
GACCCTCGGCTCAAGTGAAATAAATTAAAATAATAATGAAAGAAAAAACGATACTTAGAAAATATGACGACTAATATAGAAAATGACACTTCAGAGCATACATGCAAGGGACTGTAACATCAATAATATAATATTGTATCACTCTTTCAATATCATAAATTTAATGCTTTGAAAAATAAATATAATTCATAATAAGGGTAAAATAAAAATTAAATGATAAAATTTTCTGAATTGAATGTACGTACATTTAATTTTAATAGTGGATAAATAAAATAAAAAAAAATAAGAGATGAGAGTAAATAACAGGTTTGTTTCACTCCCTTAATTCTTTCCTTGATAAAAAGATTTCTGTCACGTAATTTGCTTATCGAATTGTTCCAAAAGAGCACTTATATATATTTGTATTATATTTTATGAAACTTTTAATTTTCTTTTCTTATTCTAATGTTTATTTCACTTAAAATATCATATCACATACACTTAATCTGGTCCTTCTTAACAATAGGCACCATCTAGTAAGTAATCGGATAGCATTAAAAAAGATAATCACACTGTATTACTTAATTAAATTAATTAATTAACCTATACATATACGGCACAGTGTGAGATACTCAATGACGTCTTTCCCCAATCGCATCCGCCATGAGATCGTTAATTCTGCAACAATATTTATTATATTATATAGGCATGATATTTGCCACCTAAATTCGTAGTCACTTTATGATAATATCACAGCATTCAAGAAAACACGCCAACGTAATTCTCTTTTCGTCTTATATTATCATTAGTGATTTTTAAAATAATTATTTTAAGTTATTTTTTATTTTAAATCAAAAATTAATTATTTTTTATTCGTTTTATCCATGTTTGTTGGTAATTATTCACAAAAACTACAAACAATCAAATAACTCAATAAAGTAAATATTTAATAAAAAAATATTATATATAGTAAAACATAAATAAGAGTAGTACCCTCCCAATCAATTTCTTTTAAGAAACGAATAAAGGAAAAAACAAGGATAAATATTTTGAAATCGAATGAGTAATTTAAAAAAAAAAACTGTTTGAATCACAAGCAACATACAATAAAGAAATACTATATCTTACATTGTACGTCACTCACTTTTTATAGAAAAAGGATGAAGACTCTTTCTATCTCGTATTTTTGTTTTACAGCTTATGATAAAATGGGATTATAATACTAATTAACAAAAACGAAAGTCATTAATTAGATAATTTCGAGATCACTGTCTGTAGTCAGCAAAACAAACTTGATGACAAATTCAACAAGCTATTTTAAAATAAATCTTCTGTCAACTTTTATCATATCATGAAATAATCTTGTAATACTGAAATGCAAACAAATATAGTAGACATGCATTATTAAGTATGAGTGACATTTTCATGTAAATTAATTTTATTTTTTTTGGTGAATCAGACATTAATTCATCAATAAAATAAATACAATTTAACCAGAGTCAGTTGCAAGAAATCCAAAATTAGAATTTGCGCATTTACATTTTTTCAAAGATAGTTCCTAAGATGTCTAGCCATGTAGGTTTCATGACAAATAGTGGAGGAACTTCAAAAAGTGTTGTAGGTTTCAAAAACTAGTTTTTTTATGTTTTCTTGGCCAATGCATTAGTGACTTGGTTATGCTCACGGTAGCAGTGGTACAGTGCTCCTAGTAGCCTTTCTACCAAGTACCTGCATTCTCAGATAATGGCATTAAAAATTGGATTACCTTTACAAAACATAGTTAGAATAGTTAAAGAGTCAGTGTTGATTTCTAGAGGTGCAAAATTGTTAGTAGTAGCTATTTTCAGGCCTTCCAACAAAGCCAATAGCTCAATCTAGTTATTTGTTGCTCTATGGAAGCCATATGCTTTCTTATCACTCCTCCTATGCCTTCCCTCCCTGGACTATCCTAGCAAGAGTCGTCAGTATTGAGTTTGAAAGAGCCTCTAGGAGGCGATTGCCGGCCTATTTTGATAATGGTTGAATTTCCCTTCGGGTTAGTGGTCTGGGTGAGGTGTTTGTATTCCAAAGCTTCATTATAGGGCCCTTTAAAGGAAGTGAGGTTTCTCTTATTTTGGAAGATGTTCTAATTTCTGTTTTTCCATATTATCCAAATACAAAAGGAAAGTAAAGCTTTCCAAGAGTTGAGCTTATTAAAGTCTACTATCTTGATTTTGTTCCATGTGTCTTTCTACTTAGTAATTGAGAAGTCTTGTGTAGATACTTGAGATTGTTCCTTATGGAAAGCAATAAGGTCCACCCAGAATGCCTTAACTATGTTACAGTCAAAGAGAATGTGGTTTGTGTCCTTTTATCATTATTGGTATACTGCACAACTGGGGTTGACATTGATACCCATTTTATGTAAGTCGGCATTAACAAGGTAGCCTATTATGTTGGACTAGCCAAAGAAAGTACTTGATTTTGTTTGGAACAGGAAGTTTCCAAAGCCAAGAGAAGTCACTTGAGTTATTAGTATTTTTGGGAGAGAGTTGTTGGTTGTAAGCACTTTTACAAGAGAAATATCCATCATTGGTGTGCCTCCATAGGGGAGTTCTTGGTTGGGAAAATGAGCAATTTATCGCTTAGAGTATTTTGTTGGAATGGGGAAGGGGACGAGGTGAAAGTTCCATTGTCCCCTACCCATATGTCAGAAAGCTTGGTGTCTTTTTGGTCCTCTAGCACTGTTCCACTAGATATAGAACCCCAAGGGAGGGTAGTTTTGTAGCCATCTGTCAAACCAGAAGTTTGCCTGATTACCATTTTTTTCAACCCATTGGATGTCATTACAGCAGTTGTTCCAACCTTCCAATAGGGCTTTCCATGTGCTAGAGCTATAACTTTGGGAAGCAATCCTCCAGTGCCATATTTTGCTATTGGGGGTTTTGTAGTGGTTGAGGATGGTTCCTTAAGGAGCCTCCAAGTCATGCTAGATAGAAAGATTGTGTTTTTCAACTCAGTTTTTTGAAGTCCAAGACCACCATCATTCTTGGGTTTGGTAATGGTTTCACAAATTAACAGATGGAGTTTTTTCTTCTCATTTGCAGAGCCCCAAATGAAGTTTCTATTGGCCCTATCAATGACTTTCAGGATCTTGAGAGGGAGTGTATTAATTTGCATAACATGGTTTGGTAAGCTGGAAGTGGATGATTTAGCCGAGACAATACTTCCTGCAAGATTGAGGAATTTTGTCTTTCATCCTGCTAGTTTTGAATTGAGGTTGTTTAGCAGGAACTGGAAGTCATTGGAAACTAGTTTCTTAAGGGTTATTAGGAACCACAGGTATTTCCTAAAGGAGGTTCTGATTTTAATGTTCAACAAATTAGACAAGGAGTGGAAAAGATTGTCAGCACAATTTTTGGAAAAGATAATTTTTGATTTTTTGGGGGTTTATTTTGATACCAGAGAAGTGGGTAAAATTGTTGAGAACCCTAGTAATGGTGTTGCAGTTGTGGTGGTCTGCCCTTGTAATGAGGATAAGGTCATCTGCAAAGAACGGATAGGAGTTTTGGGTCTCCCCTACTAATAGAAATAGGGATCCAGTTAAGTAAATCAACTTCATGATTTATTCTTTTGGATAATAGTTCCATACAAAGGATGAATAAGTAGGGTGACATAGGATCACCTTGTCTTATTCCTCTTGAAGGGTAGAAAGAGAGGGTCTTACTCCTACGCACTAGGACACTGGTTGAGGAGCTAGAGATGCAGGACATAATGAGCTTTATGAAATTTTTGGGGAAATTGAAGAATAAAGGGCTTTCCTAATGAAAGACCATTCTAGCTTGTCAAAAGCTTTCTCCAAGTCAATTTTAAGGATCATGTTGGACCTCTTGGCTTTCATTTTGGAAAAGTGAATAATTATGACATTGTTTGTAGCTCTTCTGTTAGTTAGAAAGTTGGTTTAACTATGGCCAATGATTTTGGAAAAGAGAGGTTTTATCTTGCTAGCAATAAGATGGGTGATGACCTTGTGTTAGGCGTTGCACAAGCTTGTAGGCCTGAAGCTCTTCAATAAGGTGGCATTGGGGCACTTGGGTATCAGGAAGAGGTAGGCAGTGTTCACTGCCTCCTCTATTTCCAGTATTTAAAAGGTGTTATGGTAGAATCTTGTTAAAGAGGGTCCAATGAGATCCTAGTATTTCTAGTAAATTATAAGGTGAAGTCTATCAGAACCAGGTGCCTTGGTGAGCTTGAAAGAGAAAACTACTCTTCTGATTTTTTCACAGGTGGGGTGGGGGCTGAGTTATACTAATATGATCAGCCTGATTTATGGAGCCCCTAGTGGAAGGATTTTTTCGGTAGTACAAACTGTAGGTTTGTTTTTTAGTGGTGAAAAAGTCCTTTTAATAGACTTGGATGAGTTTGGAAATGTATTTCTGGGTGTAGACCTAATTGCTAGTTTCATCTAAGATAATATTTGTTCTATTTTTTCTTCTTCTATTTAAGGTAGAGGTGTGGAAGAACCTAGTATTAGTGTCACCTTCAGTAAACTAGGTTATTTTGGATTTTAGTTTCTAGAATTTACTATTTTACTTCAGGATGTCACTAAATTCCTTCTTCTGATTTTCCTCCAAATGTTAAAGGAAGATACTCCTTCTTTTGATTTTCCTCCAAATGTTAAAGGAAGATACTGGTGGGATAGCTTGGCGATTTTTGGATACCATCTATTCTAAATAGAAGGACATTTTTCTTGAGAAAGATATTTCCAAGAACTTTTTTGTTACATCTTTTGATGTAGTTCTCAAAGTTTTGGATGACTATTGAGTGGTTCAGTTGTTAGCAAAGAAGGTTCTAACAATATCAGGGAAGTCCTGGTGTGACAGCCATATAGATTCAAGCCTAAAAGACTTTTCAGGACATTGATTTATGAAAATAAGGTTCAACATTAGAAAGCAATGGTGTGAGTGGGTTCTGGGTAGGTGGGAGACAATAGCTTTACGGAAGATGTGGAGCCAAGATTCATTGGCTAGTTACTGTCAAACCTTTCCAGAATGAGTTTGTCTCTTCTTCTATATCTTTTATTTGACCAAGTATACTTACTTCTTTTGAACCCTAGGTCTAAGAGATTGCGGTTGTTAATATGAGCTTGTTAGCCCTGTTGAAAACTTTTATTACCTCCAAATTTATTAGAGGCATTCAGGACTTAATTGAACTTCCCTTCTACAAGCCAAGCAGTTTGATTACTCCTATTAACTATGTCAGCCATGTCCATTAGTTGATTCCACAGGAATTTTCTTTCTAGAAAATATTGCTAGCATAGATAAAACTAAAGAACTAGAAGTTAGGGGACTAGTAACCTGAACTGTAGCATGAATGGCCTGCTGTGAGATGAAAATATCAATAATGGTAAGAGTGTCATTGTGACACATAATGACAATTCCACCAGATCCTATTTTCTAGTAAAGCTACCATGACATGTTTATGGATGCCAATCATAGAAGAGCAGTTTTTTCTAAAATTAGTATTATTTCCCCTAGCATTCCTTATAATGAAATTCTTTATCATTTGGTTGGGTTTATATGGAGCTTCCTTCATTAGAGTCTTCCCCCTTCCCCTTGAATTTTGGGTTGGAGGAGGGCTCTGGATTCTTTCACTTTAGCCAGTTGGGCTTCAAATTCACCAGGAAGTGTCCTCTATTGAGGGGCTTGGTAGGAAAATTTCTAGGTTGAATTCGGTAAAGTCGTGGGGGCACAAAATGAGGTTCGTCTCGCTTACAACTCTTTGAACTCCAAACTTAGACTTTTAGTGTTTGACACTGACACCTTTGTGGAGGCTAAGAGGGCTTCCATTTCTTTGTTGCTTTCCTTCAACATGGCTAGTGTTTTTTCTCTTTCTCTCTCCATTTCCAGAGATAGATTCTGGGGAAGGATGGTTGAGATTCCTTCTTGGGGTTGAGGAGGGTTTTTCCCTATTAGGACTCACAAAAACTAGACCCTTTTGAATTAGGTCTGGTATTGGAGAGGGGGAGAATAGGAGACTCATAGAGACTTAACTGAGAGTAACTTAGAGTAGCTCCTAACTCAGGGCTTCCTAGGGATTTTGGTTAACAATATTAAATAGGCTAGTTATCCAAATGATGTTTCCATAATTCACTATCCATTGGTTCAATCCCTCCATCACTACATGAACCAAGTATTGGAGTTTTTTAATGATTATATTCACCAATTTCCTTTCTACTACCAGTTATAGAGGAATGGATATTCACCTGGAGACTCATTCCAGCCAAGAGGTTGGTGCATGATCATGGGGGAGAGGAGGAGATGAAATTTAGAGTGGTTTCCATTTTTTGTGTGATGTGTAGTGGGTGTTGGATGTGGTTGCAAAGACCCCTCCCTAAGGTTAAAAAGAGCATTTGTTCATCATTGAGGCTAATTTTATCTACAGAGAAAGGCTCAGCCATGATGGCGTCTGTTATATCTCCAGTGTGAGTAAGAGTTTTAAGAGTGGAGTTTGCAGGCTATAGGAGAGAGAAAGTCTAAGCTTAGCTTTGTTGGGGTTAAGCTTGTATCTCTAGCATCTATCTCCAGTTGAGTTTATCAGAGGCTCAACTGTTGATAAGACAGTGGATTTGACAGTTTAGGTTGTAAGAGATTTGGGGTACGTTGACTTAATGATAATTGATACCATTTCAGATTTTTCCCTCTTTTTCTCTAAAGATGCCTTTTTTTAGGCCCTCTTATTTGGGTTGGTATTAGTGGAATTTTTTCGAATTTGGGCTTCCCGACTTGCAGACCTAATTGGGTTATCAAATAGGCCCATTTTCTCTTGGTTTGTTAGAGGGTGTAGGCTCCTCTGACTTGGTGAGCTTTCCTCAGGGGTTAGCCGCCTCCGAAGTCTCTGGCTCATGAGAACCTTAATCGAAGTCCTTTCCATAGGCGGCGTTAGGGTTTGAGTATTTACCTGGGATCCCGCTATGGTGGTGGCAAGTTTGGCATTGTTCGTCCTTTTTATGGTCCTCTTTTTTCCCCTTTAGGGGGCAGTGGTCCATTCCTCAGTCATTTGATAAGGTCCATTCCTCGTATGTTATTGACTACCTATGGGCTCCAATTCTTCCCTATGAACCAGGGTCCATCTTGTAGGATTTTTTTTGGCCTTTTTCCACGTCCAATTTCACGGTGAAGAAATCAATTCTCAAATTTATGAGATTGAAATTTTCTCTGAGCTTCTATATATCTGAGATTTTCTGTTTTATGAATTGATGACTGAATCTTCGACAAAAAATTTTGATAACAGTTCAATGAATTCGCTCTTCAAGGAAGTTATTTCTTCCTCCTCTTGAGATTTCTAATCGATTGGTTGTGGTAGAAGTAATATGGTTTTTCCTCTAATTGTTTCGTTGAATAATGGATTGGTAGTGACAGTGTTATCAACCTCCACGAGAGTGGATGGCTAGTCTGGGGATTTCAATGGTGGATTCGATAGGGGATTTGCCTGTTGGTGTGGGTGCAGGGGCATTTTGTTAGTGGACTAGAGGAGAGAAGTGGGACCTTCTCACTAAAAAAGTTTTCGTTTTCAAAAAGCTTATTATTCTGTAAATTAATTAATTTAATTACACTTACACTATAGGTAGTTGAAGTGACTATTTGCAATAAAAACTTTTGAGCCAAACAGGTTAGTTACGACTGTTTCTTCAATTTGGTGATGATCAGCTGGAGCTTTGAGGACAAGAGGGACAACACAACTTTCTCGGCTTTGCTGATGTTATTTGTTAGATCATGTTCTCATTAGGTTGCTTTCAACTTCACCACTTATTTTGTCTCAAATTATTACTATAAAAAATGGTATGATTGTTCAAATACCGATGAAAGATTAAAAAAAATAAAAATAAGAGCACCTCAAAAATGTGTACATCCATTATTATATAGACTATTTTCTTACTTTTGCCCAACCTCGAATTTAATATCATTATTTTTTGAATAGCCTTGAAAGAAAGTCGTAAAGTAACTAGTAAATTTGTTGTCATAAGGTCAGAAATTTAAATTATGAAAACAGTCTTTGATAAAAATATAAAATAAAATTGCGTATAATAGATGGACTGCCTTTTTTTATTCATTGGATAGCTTTAGTGTATATTAGTTGTAATGTTGTATGCAATATTAAGATTATAATTACGTTCATTAAGATAAAATCTATATATAATTAGCTAGCTACACGTCCCATGTTGAAATATTTAGTGCATTATACTTCTTTAATTTGATCTTTTAGGGATATTGTAAATTTTAATTAAGAAAAAAAAGATCACGAGTGTAATCATTTGCTAAATCTTTTTCTTCTTAAAATCAGAGAATAAATAGATAATTGAAAACTGCGAGGTGCTGAAAGTGGAGAGACTTATCGAGTTTCATTTCATTGTCCTATTATAATTAATTTTATGGTAAGTTAGAGTATATATGTTTAAACAAAACATAGGCTTGGTTCCAAATTGTACGGGAATCTTTTTAATATAGCAAAATTTGTTCCCACTAATATAGCAAAACTGTACCGGAATATTTTAAAAAATACGTATATCAACATAAATAATTATTTTTATTTATTTAATATGAAAACCAAAGTTTATCATTTCATATCTACTTTATCATTATTATTAGAAACTATCTATTTTTTAATATTTAGATTACTTAATAACTAAGAGTGGTATGGTAAATTATAATTTTATTTATCATTTTTTTAAAAGTGTGTCAAGTCAAGCATAAATAGGTACAGTGTCGGATTCAAAATTTTCACTAAAGAGTGTCAAAACATAAAGAAGTAAATTTACGAAAAAATTAAGAAATGTCAATATATAATATGTATACTTAAAATATTTTTTTTATCTAACGACATATATATAATGCATTATTTTGGTGAAAAAATATCAATCGATACCGTCAAATACATGTGGCTTCGCCGCCGAATAGATAAAAAGAGTACTATTAAATTGTACAAACTTTTCATTTTGAACGCTATATTAATATCGAATTTTCCAAATATATATATTTTTTAAAATTTAATAATATTTTTATAAAGTATGAGTAACACAAAAGTATCATTCTTGCTATATGTCATGTACGTGCTTTATGCCTTAACCTAAAGATAACAAAGCAAATTCACTAAATTAAACAACGATGTTGGCCTACTAAATTTGGTTATTTGTAAAAATATTTGTTTTAATTTAGTTATTTATTTTCACAAATCAAGAGAATTTTTTTTTCTTAATACTACCTTCAATATTAAATAATAAAAAGAAGTGGGAATAATCAAAATTAGAACGGTAAAGCTTAATTAATAAGGATAATTTGACAAAATATACATCTATTTAATATTTTCTTAAGAGTTGTGCCAAATCAATACGGGTCAAGTATTTTACAATGAACAGAGTATCAATAGCGCAAATAATATCATTTTCTTTTATGCGAAAAAGAAGTTCTAAAATGAGTTCCCGTTTATTCCATAGAGTAATACTTTAATTTTGAAATTTAGAGCAAATATATTCTTCACTAAAAAGTGATATATATGTATTTTCTCCGATTTAAAATACTTGGCCTTCTTTTTAATTTTGTTTATTTCAAATTACTTGTCCTAATTATAAAATTAAGACTATTTTAGATAAGTTTTTCCACTTTTACCCCTAATATTACATTAAGTTTCACATCCTTTAAAATTATAAAAAAAAAATAGAATTATTGAACTTTCAAAGTTATTTAATGTAAATAACAACTACCTATATAACCTTTTTAAATCCTTTTATTGCCTTATGATATCTTTTCTTCTTTGACTTGGTTTTTATCCATATAATCATTGTTTCATTATTTGAGTACGAAGATAAATTGGTAAAAGTATTCCTTCAATAATTAAATTTTTAAGAGTTGTGTCAAGACCAACTAGGCCAAGTATTTTAAAATGGAGGAATTATATATTTTTTTTGTCTAAAAAGTGATGCATATGAGTATTTTTCACTAGTGGACCAATATAATGCAGAACTAAGAAAATATATCCAAAAAAATGGAAATCTGTTATAAAATAAAATACAATCCAAACTAAATAAATTCTAAAATTAGAAAGTTTTCAAAATAGAAAAGTTGCTAAAATAAAAAAGGGAAGAGAAATTCTATCTTTTCTTGAAAATGGAAAAGTTCACCAGTTTGCTATTTATGTCTAGCTAATTATAGACTAAGTTTGGTCTTTACAGTTGACAACTAAGGCCACTAATCATCAAGTGGTGTTGGCATCACTTAGGCCACATGACAAAAGGCAACATGATTCTTTATTGGAGTGACTGAGTGAACCATGTAGCAAATAAGTCATATGGCAAAACCAATGTTTTACAACGCTCCCCCTTGGATTGCCATGTGAAAGAAAACCTATACATGGTTATCCATAATACGCATTGCTTACTGCCTTATTAAAAACCTTACCAGGAAAAACCCAATTGGTTAAGGAAAAAAGAGTACAACGTGTATTCTTACTGTTCCTGATGAAGACCACGATTCAAGTAATTAAGTTTCGCATTTCAATCTTATGCACCAACTTCTAAAGAGTTGACGTTGGTAAAGATTTGGTGAATAGTTCTGCTGGATTATGGCTTGAACGGATTTGTTGCACATCA
>JBDJHY010228784.1:0-11061 GCA_039654485.1 Withania somnifera
AAAGTTTCCAAGGAACTATTATTTATTAGTACCTGTGGAGATTTCAAATCCCTATCATCTTTAAGCATTTCATTTTATCTTCCACTTTGACTCCTCCTTAATTTGATTCCCAAAATCAACCCCTATTTTGTACAGTTCTTGCTTTGCTATAGGGTTTGGGTCTTTCCCGTTGGAGATATATTTTTAGTCGTGTTCATCGTCAATTGGTAAGTCTTTCTTCCCCCCAACATTCTTGGCTTTAGATCCCATAGTGGTTTCACTTCCAAGTTTATCTTGTGTACCTTTCCGAGTAGGGTTGCTATTTTTGATGTTTTAGAGTCTGTTTTAGAGTTAAATTTATCACTTTATAGGAACATAATTGCTATTTTTTTTGGATCACCTAGTGTTATTGCTTAAAGGCCAATGACGACCTTCCGGTGGTTCGATTAAGCTCAAAATTTAATGACATATTCATTGGGAGCCCTTCATGCTTCAATTTTTAGTATGATTTTTTTATTGTGGGGCCCGTGGTCCTGTTTTTTGGTCCCTTTTTCGACCCATCCTGGTAAATTCAATAGGATCTTAATATTCATGTTCTAAACTTTGGAATCATTATTTGATAGTTTCTGGTAATTTTTGCTGCATTTGGTACTTCGGGTTTATGGGTCAGTAGTGTATTTTGGAGGTCTTTCATCGACACCTTGGTAGGATAGATTTATTTACATGCATGGTAGACAGGCCTATTATTTTGTGTTTATGATGTAAATGGTAATATAGGTTGGGTTTTAGGTTGATCAATGGATTTTAGTTAATATGCGATTAATTTATTGGTTTTGGGTGGCTCGTGAATGGGCGTAGAGGGTAAAGGGTTTATGCCTGGGTTTTGGTATCACCACATGGGGGTTACGGACAATAATACTATTCGACTTATCGTGAAATAAGCTTGGTGATATTAGCTCATAGCTTGTGGCCGTTAGCTAATCTTAGACTCTGATTGTTCTTTTTCCTGTTGTTATAAGCAATGTTGTTGCTATGCCGTGATCGGGTAGTGGTATATTATTAGTTTGGCCGATGTGACTCGTATTGACTGGGCTTAGACTGTTTATTGGATTTAGAGGCATAGTCCTCAGGGACATGGTCCCTCGGGATGCAGACCCTTAGTACGACACAGATAAGGTATTAGTTTGACATTGATACTGTACTCGAGTGTGAAGTGCGGTCCTCAAAGTCATAAAGGATCTTGAATATGAACTATCGGGGCATACACCCTGAGTATGGCACAGATGAGGTAATGATTGGTCTTAGACCCTGCACTCCAGTTGAGGCATGGTCCTTCGAGTCGTAGAGGCCGTCAGTCTGACACTGATTGAGAAGAAGGTGTTTGCAATATATGATATTTCCTATTTTACTGTCCTGCGCCCCAGTGTATTATCATCACATTGTTTGTGCTTACCAAGCATAGGGGGGAGGTCATGGTGGTTTTTTTTAGTTGTTTGTTCTTACTGGAGGGATGGGGCACCAAGTATGTTTTGTTTGTTTATTTTCTTTTCCACACTTACTTTTAGTTCACCACTCAATCCTTTTCTCATAAAGTTTATATATTCATATGGTTGGATTGGTCTTTGCTTAGCTAGAATGTAGGTACATTTCTCTACTTCGATTTCATGTAATGGTTACTTATCGTATATGTCCGCCATGCTTTAGTTCCCTATAGTACAAAACTATCATCTTATTAATGGTAGTGTACTCCAGCTTCCTTATATGTTTATAGTAATTGTTAGTCTTACCTTTTTCCTTCTATCCTTGACTTGTTTACTTCACTGATTTTATTACTATTACTTTGTTTTAGTCCGGTCTGCGTAGGATTCCTACTAGGTACCTTATTTTTTACTCATGAAAACTTATGTACCATTTTTGATGTGGAGATACTGGAACAGGTTATTGGACACATCGAGATCGTATGGAGTAGATACAGTAGGTTGTGGAGATTACGTTGAGCTTTTTCGTCTAAGACAGCTGTGATTTCCATAATTTAAAGCTTGTTGTATTTCGTCCATAGCAGGTCCTATGTAGTATTTCTTTTGGAGTTGCTTGTATATATTTATCTTTTAGATGCTCTGTATATTAATAGTAGCTCCATGTTCCATTAACACCAGGTTTTTTCATTTGGATTGTATATGTATTTCTCCTACTTCTGCTTTTTCATAAATCTACTTATGCATTTTTGCTATATGAGTGATCCCAGTGTCTAAAGCCCATTTGGTATAACTCTGGGTTATAGGGTTAGGCTTGTCTACTGGAGGGCTGTAGATGCCATTGTGACCTGAATTTTTGGCCGTGATAGATTGAAAGAGTCTTCACTAGTAAGTCGCGCCATATCAGTACAAAAAAAAGGGCACATAAAGCTAACACAACCCGAGTACATGCTCGTGCTCAACTACTAGATTCCATAATGTATAATGCATGATGAAAGTCAATTAAAGAAAATAAGAAATGCACTCGAAGTCTAGCAAGGCTAGAAGCCACTAAATGAACACACATCTTGCCCGAGTATCTACCAAGTATCCCTGTAAAAATAATATGGCCACACGGTCACTACGACATACCAAACACACTATACACGGCCAACAACTAAATAACGGTCCACCGCATGGGCTCCGAAAGGTAAACAAGTGCAAATAATAAAAGGAAAGTCATCTTAGCTACTAACGAGCCCATAGACTAGTTAAAAAAAAACTAGCATTAAACAAGAAATCCAGTCTAAAGTAAAGGGAAACCTAGCCTACCTGGACGCCAGTGAAAAGCTCTCAAATGTTGCGCGAGCATCCCGAAAAGCTCCAAAACCACCCAGTACAGCTCAGAACTAGCAAATTAAGGATACAAGGGCCAAATAGAAAGAACGATACCTATATTGGGTAATGCAACTCGTATTGAGACCAGGAATAATAATGGGGTTTTCGGACCCACAACTCAAAAAAATAAAACAAGGCAAGAACCCAACATAGCGAGCACATGGAATGAAATTGAGGTCAAAATGTTAAAGTAACAAGGGAAATATAAGGTTACAAAGTAAGGAAATTAAACCTTTACAATAATACTAGGAGGGAAGAAAAGGACGAGAATTTCCTAGGAGATACTTGCACCACAAAGTCATACCACCACCCACATAACATTCAACAACTTTTCCCAACTCAAAAACCCCTAAAATAGACTCCTAAAGTTAATCTATAGTGATTTTAATTAAAGAAAACAATTTAAAATAAATGGGATGACCTTTTTCATATCCAGTAGATGGTCGTTGATGCGAGCCATTGGGCCATAGGGATGACCTTACCAGAGCGAGTTGGGGCTCAGAGGTGTGGCCTGCACTGGGGTGCCCATCAATTGCAGGAGTGGCTGTCGTAGGGGTGTGGCCATAGCCATAGAGGCGATGACAATAGGGCAGCCCAAGTGTCACTGGGGGACCTGAAAGTTGCAGCAAAACATAACTCAAGAGAACAACACTGGGGAACCTAAAACGAGCATTCGAGTAAAAATATAACAAACCTAAAGTGCATTTTGGGTGAAAATCACACTACAAACTGAATGAAATGGAAGAAACTACCAAAAAATGTCGTTTAAGCAAGAAAAACCCCTAAACTCAAACCAACTAAAAATAGGAAATATCAAAACATCAAAAAGACAAGGCAGAAATGAGCTCGAACACCACGAGAAGCGAACAAACAATCCTACAAGCCCAAAATGAAAATTACGAACCTAATGGAATAATTGGAGTTCCAAACTGGTTCTCCAATCACCAAATGACCACCCATGCTCCAAAATGAGTTTTGGCTAAACTAAAATTCCACACAATAGCTCAAGCACTAAATAACAACCTCAGGACACGAACTTAATATCAACTTAGACAAAAGTTTGCATTAAAGATCTAATAGAACTTAAGAAATTCAACTCAGAGAATGTTTATTACAAATTCACTATTTAGTTCCATGGTTTAAAAAAAGATATTTCTAAACATGGAAATTGAGACACCAGGCAAATGAGTTACCAAGGCACCGAAATACCAGTCCCATCAAGTCAGTAATGACTTAGGTAAACTATCATAAGCTTCTAAACATAAAAAGAGATGAAAAGTAAGATAATGACCAAATAGGTAATTACATCTCTCTTCTCGTGAATACCACTTCTTCTCCATCCCCGTCGATCCCAAATGACAAGGGTTTAGGGTGGGAGATTGTAAGTGCATCCTACAGCTTTTGCATGCCTAACTCATATTCAAGTCCACTGTGATCACTACCATAATCTCAAGTCCACTGGTTGTCGAGGTCATGCACTCAAGGCCTAATCATGCGCCAACAGTCCTCAACAAGTTGCATGTCTCAGTACCACTAGCTAAAGTCCATATCAAATATCATAATTCAATCACAAACCAATACCTATCTAGGTAACTATATAGTAGCATAGATGATAGTTTAGAAATAGTGTAATATTTGTGTGAGAAAATTGCTCTGTACCAACAAATGGTTGCAGAAATTGTACATATATACAATTGAAATTATTGTAGGTATATTTAATTAATAGTTCTGGTTTATTTTCCAATTAAGCATTTTCACATCCATATCCAGTCACATCCATAACGGGAGACATACCATTACAACTCAACCACAGAGGGATCACATAGGATAAAACAAGGTAATAACAACACCCACAGTTCATTCAGTATCACATAGGGCACTACCCAATCAAAAACTAGGCTAATAAAGCATAAAGGAAAGATAAGCATAACTAATGCGGAAAAATGGGTGAGCAAACCTATGTCCCAACCCCACATGCTAGCCGAACACACTATTAGTAGTATAAAATTAAATAGTCTAAGAGAAGGGAAGATATACCATACCCGTGAGATGAAGAAGATCTTTGAAATATTTAAAGAAGCTAAAACCTCTACAAAATTCGTAAAATAGCTCAGAACTATCAAAATCATAATCTAGTAGTCAAAACAGAAAGAACAAAAAATGAGTATCACTTAAAGTCAAGAAAGGAGTGTCACCTAAAGACTTTAATTAGTAAGGATGTACTTGGTCTCATACCCCTTCCCAGACATCATGTAACCCATCCTACTAGACAACGTGCTTAATGAACCTTTAACCAGTACCCTTTTAGGTCCCCGACCAAAAAGGTTTTTTAACTCAAAAGTCATCAACTGCTTCACTACTTACAACTCATATAAAGGAAAACCCAACTCACAAAACCATGAATAATAAAGACAAGGAATAGAACTATGAACCAAACCCATAAAATTGCAAACAACGCCTCATACACGATAACCAACCAATAACTAACGACAGACCAGAAACCTTCCTAAAAAGAACATGTGAGCTAATCAGTACCCAACACCCTTCTAGAGTCCATAATAATAGCCAACCTGTTAGAAAAACAACTAATAGTCACAACAATATGTTGTGTAGCCCAGAAATTGTATCCTATAACCATCCATTCTAGCTCACAGCCCAGAAACCAAATCGCTAAAACCTATGGTTGTTGCAAAATAGAAAGAAACCAATTCCAATCACCAAACAAACCCAACGGAGCAATCACTCTCTAACCTGCTACTACCAAGAACAAAACCAAGTATTTGGAAGTAGATACACATCACTAAAACTTAACAAGAAGAAATCAATGCATGACTTGAACAATAGACCTACACTCCTCTATTCTGTAGCTCCAAGCATTAACCTTAATCTAAATACACCTCTACCACACAACTCAAAGATATATGGTTAGAACTATAATACAAAACCAAGAAGCAGAGACAAGTACCTCCAAGAAAGCACCAAGCTAATGATCGTGCCAGAATGGAAACATAAGCCTTCCTAGGAACCCTTGAACAAACTAAACTCAAAGGAGTAACCTAAAAAAAGAAAGCACTATTAGGAGCTCCACACACTTGATCTACCACTAAAAGTAACACAACTACTAACTAGGATAACAAAACCATCTCATGCATGGGCTATGACCCCAACATGGTAAGTGAAAAGTAAATATGGGGATGGCAGGCAAGAAGACACGTGTGTTAATGTGGGGAAACCAGGAAAGTCAGTAGGCGACTGATTATATAAAGAATAATATCTACCTAGAACCTAGAGAATGACATCTAAGAAGGAGGGATAAAAAGACTTTGAACTTGGGTGATGGAAGTAGTTACTTAAAAAAAAAAAAAACCAAGAACCACATAACACCTCCAGTAGAACAAGAGAAATCACAAAAACATAGATGGTTGAAGAGTACTTTTGCATACAAAATTTTAGGACCTCAATCAAAATAAAAACTCATTTCGCAGGTGCCTAAGAGATCCCTACCTCTTAGTTGGGGTACGTCGAGAAAGACTATGGTAAATATTTATAGAATAATAGTCCAAAATCAGATAAAAAGAAGGGTAGCTAGTCTATGCCTAGAACACCACAAAAAATAAACCAACCAATCTCAAAGACTATCAACAGAACCTAAATCCAACCTAACCATCAGAACAAACATACCCTATTATACACAACTAGAAGAGAGACTACCTCACTGGCCGTGCAAAGCTCCACTACCCCTTGGGTATAATGGCATTGAAGCAATGATCTAATGAGTAGTATAGATAGAATCTCAACTAAACAATAGGTGATATAATGAAAAATTCATATAAACAATAATACCATGATAGATAAAAGAAAATATAAGATCAAAAGTCACAATACCTAGTATAGTAAGAGGTTGTGATACTGTAATACAATATACTGCTCTAAGTAGAAAAATAAGATAACACATATAGCATATAAAAGGCACAAATATAAATAAATTGGGAACCACTTAATAATCCTGGGGGAATCCCCAGCAACCTATGCATCATTGCTGGTCAGAGGATATAATGAAGAGTCTGCTAATCAAACTAACTACAACCTTCTAATTGAGCATCATGTAGCCTAAAAGTTAACCCTCTACAGGAAAAACAAGTACCACTGTGGAAAATAACCCATCTCACTACCTACTAAGGTGAAGTTGCAATGTCTATTGGCAGTATAGTCATTTGCTGAGGGTTGTCCTTGTTATAATGTCCCCAAACTCAATACTTAAAGAACCCTTCTAATGTACGACTCCTAATCGTACTGGGAAAGTCCTATATGGCATGCCTAAAATCTCAACACTCAAATCAACCCCTTGAATCCCTGCTCCTGAAACTTAATCTATGTACTCCTCCACGATCATTACTACCCTGAGAACTTGAATACTTGTCGAAGTAAACCTAACATATCGCCTAGATACTCTTCCCTAGAAAACTAATTATCTTTCGACCCTATGATGAAACCTCTACTTACTATAATGCATCCTTATACGGAAAATCTCTGGTGTGTAGTAGCCAAACACTCCACAGATAAAGCAATCTCTGACTTCCTACTTTGACTTAGACCACTAGAAGGCACCCTATAGCCTTATGTATCTCCCAGTTGGGCTACGTACCATTGACTATTTGGTAGACTTCAGGACTTTCAATCCCACACATCTCAAAACATAACTTCTTTAGAGCCAATGCTTGAATCAATATTTACGACACTAAACCTAGTTTGTACTAGAAGCTCTTATGTTGTAAAGAGTTGAAAACTGAACCCTCTGATGAAACCTTACACCTTATCATGCTTTATGGGTAAAGTGTATAGGTATGCCTTAACATCATGTGAAATCTGGTTATGTATTTCCAATGGGAAAAAATCCTTATTTGATACTGATAAACCCCTATCTACCAGTTAATCCACTAAAAACATCAATTCGTAACTTCGATCAAACCCTGGTTCTTAAAGGTTAGATATGGTAGTAATACTTATTGGAGCTCGTGTTGACCCAAAATATTGTAGCTTTTAAGGTGCACCCCTCATACTAGATAAAAACCCCTCGCTCTACTTATGAATCACATTCTTAGAAACACAAACTAAAATTTTGCTAATGCCTACCAAAGGCCTCTTCCTAGAAATCTAAAAATAATATGTTCAAGTAAGATTTCAAGGAGCCTAACAAACATAAGTAATTCAAGAAGTTACTATTTTCAAAAAGCTTCCTATATCTCCCAAAGGTAGGATACAAATATCTATGTACCAATCTATGGGACTCTACTAGACACCTACCTCTGTACCAATGATGCTGGTGAGAATAATATTCTGATTCAACTCTATCACTACCCAAAAACATAGGTCATGATGGAATTTGAAAATTTTCAATAGTAGACAAGCTCAAATTTCCCATCCAGAGTGGCAAGCAGCGGATATAAACCCAAACTCAACATCTATAAAACATAACAGAAGGAGAATAAATAACATAATATCTTTATAAAACATCTACTATCCTAAAGACCTGTACTAGAAGTACATAAGGCATCTAAATACAACATAGTACATAACTCATATATTAAAACACACAAACTGTCTATGGCTACAAATATACGTAAAAGTCACTACAAAGGGGGAAGGTCAGCCTGAACTCCATGAGGGGCCTGTCAGTGGTAGTGAGTGTTTTGAGATTATAGACCACCAAGGTCAACTCCACCGATAGTTGAGAGAGGCATTTCTAGCTCAGTATGTGCCTAGGAAAGTCTGTGAGGAATTGTAGGAACAATTTGAAGGGTTCAAATAGGGTTTTGAGACAGTGCAATAGTATGATGCATGATGCATTGATATTTCTAGAAATGTCGGGGAATTGATATTTACCAGGGAGGAGAGGATTCATTGATTTTCTCATGGATTAAGGCCCGACTTGCTGGGAAATACTGAATTACTTTTCGTACCATAGAAGTTATTCCTAGATATTTCTGACCATGCTTACTGTATGGAGATTTTAGTCGCCAGGTCTAATCGGTAACTTGATAAGGTAGCATAATTAGTGAGGGATTTGGGGATCAAGGTTATTGGGTTGGGATTTTAACCATAAATCCTAGCCGAGTCGACTATAACATGCCTTCGTAGCTGGGCGAGAAGCCAACCCATCAAGGCCCAGTTTTAGGTTCGCAAGACCATAGCAAGGTATCCAGTGGTTAGGTCAGGGTTGGGGATGTTTTCTTTGAGTATGAAGAATGGGATTAATATTCTTGACATTTTCCTAAGATCCACAAAGATTTTTTATCTAAGGGTTGTTATGAGTGTGTAGGCTTTTTCCACTATGCCTAAGATTGACCCAAGCATAGTGCCTCTCAGGCTGCAATTACCTGTTCAGCCATTGCAGAGGGTTCCACTAGTTAGAGGTAGGCTTCCATCTATTGGGGAGATAGGGGAGGAGGTCGAGTGGCAAAAGGCAGAGGTAGGGAATTAGGTGCAGAGTGGTATAGGGGCAACATCACTTTTACGCTATTCCTGACTGGGCTGAGGTTGACGCCTTCGATAAGGTTGTGACTGGTACACTGACTATCCATCGGTTCTCTACATAGATATTATCTAATTTAGGTTCTACACTATCCTACATATTTTTTTATTTTTCTTCATTATTGGGTATTGTTAGTGTGTGGTTTCCTGTACCCTTAATTATATCTACCACGATGGGTGCGACCCTAGTGGTTGATCGGGTATATAGGTTATGTATGGTGACTGTTCTGATTCACGACACATTGGCTAACTTGATTGAGCTGGCTATGTTAGATTTTTATATGAATTTAGGCATGGACTCAGTTTTCCTCTGATCATGCCATCTTAGATTGTTATGCAAGGATTGTGACCAAATCTGTAGTATGGTGAGGTCCCACTAGTCGTTCATCCACTTTGGTAATTTTTTATTGTCGAGCCCATAGACTTATTGCTCGAGGTAGTTATGCTTATTATGCCCCTGTAAGAGATGTACGTTGAGGATTTGGGATGAGGACGTCCCGAAGATAGCTTTTTGGATGACGTATTGGCACTATGAGCTTTTTGGATGACGTATTGCCCATATTGAGTCTAGATCATCCTTACTTGACCAGATTCAAAAGCACCAATATGAAGAGCCACGTTTAGTTCAGTTGAAAGAAAGGGTTTTGTCTGGTGATTTTGATTGGGCTAGGGTAGACTCTGATGGTGTATTATAGATTCATGGATGCCATATTGATATTAGGATTGGTGATCTAATTCAGACTTTGTTACCTAAGGCTCACTACTCCAAATACATTATTCACTCAGGTATTGTGAGGATGTCCCGCTATCTGGGATAACATTACTAGTGACGAGGAATAAGAAGGTCTATTCATCCTTCATGTCTCAGTGTTTGAATCAGCAGGTGAAGTTCAAACAATGGAGGCTATGTAGTGAGATATAGAGGCTCCCTATTCCTTAGTGGAAGTGGGAACGGATTACTATGGATTTCATCATAGTCTTTGCCCGTACCTCTAAACCATTTGATTGAATTTGGTTCATCATGGATCAATTGACCAATTTAGCTTACTTCATACCGACTCATTCAACCTGGGGTGTTGAGAGATTGGCCGAGACATATTTCCATAAGATAGCTAGACTTTACGAGATACTACTATCTATTATATCTAATCGGGGAACACAGTTCACCTCGCGGTATTAGAGGCTGATTGAAAGAGAGTTTTCTAAAGAGTTTGATTTAAGTATAGTGTTTCACCCACAAATGGGTAGGCAGTCTCAGTGACAATTCAGGTTATTTATGATATGTTGCATGATTTTGTTTTTGACTTTTGAGGTAGTTAGGATAGGCACTTGTCCTTGGCAGAGCTTTGTGATCATATCAGCTGCCACTTTAGTATTCAGATGGCATCGTTTGAGGCTTTGTATGAAAGATCATATAGATCACCTGTTAGATTTTAGTAGTGGCGAGGATCGACTCAAGAGTTCTTATTGGGTCGGCAATACTACATATCGGGTAAGACTTATTATGGATAGACAGTGGGTAGTGCAAAGTAGGCAGAAGTCCTACGTATATCGTAGGCTTCATCCCTTTGAGTTCAATGTTTGCGACTTGGTCTTCCTTTGAGTTTCACCCATGCAGGGTGTTATGAGGCTTGGTAGGCGGGTAATCTGAACCCTCGGTTAATTTGGCCTTATGAGATATTATATAGATTTGGAGAGG
>JBDJHY010228795.1:0-11060 GCA_039654485.1 Withania somnifera
ACTAAACTAAATAAGGAAAAGACTATACTAAGACATAATAACCATATATAGGCTAGACTAAACTAAATAAGGAAAAGCTAAATAAGAAAAAGACTATACTAAGGCATGATAACTATTTTAACAGTTACTACGTACTTCTTATTTTTTGTGGTGACTGATGTATGAATCTTTCCCTTTTATCTTCTTTACCTAGCATTTGTGTATCTTGTACTTATAGCTAGACTTCCCATTTCTGCTTTATTTGACCTTGTGCTTAGCTTAGTTTTACTTGATTTTTATATGTTTTTATCTTATATGTGTTCGGTCATCCTATGATATTTACTGGGTACCCATGGCTTCTTTGGTTCTCATGCAATACTTTTGTGTCTTTTTTAATACAGATCCTAGTGAAAGTCCTCACTATTGATGCATCATTATGTGGAGTTTGGATTTTGGAGGCTCGGGGTGAGCTTATAGAGTCCAGACATGGCCTGTTTCTTTCTTTGAACTTTCCCCTTTGTATGTCCTAGACAGTTTGTATGTACATATATATTTTCTGTTGTATTGCGTTAGCACTCTACACCTGTAGTAGATTTTGTACCATCTGATACAAGGTTTTGGAATTTTGGGTTTGTATTAGCTGCTGTTTTGCTTCTTTCTATCCTATCCCCTTTCTTATACCGTTAGATAATATCTTTTCGCCTTTATTATATCTTGTGGGTGTCCTTTGTTGGTGGTGGCCCGTTACTTATCTTTTTGCACTAGGGGTACAGAAGAGTCATTAGGTTTTGTAATGGCATTTTTTGGGGCGTGACACTATACTTTAACAATTTTCAACATATATGAAGGAAGACACTAAAAACCGATTTTATGTTTAAATAGTCGCCAGGACAGGCAAACTTGTTTGGTGTTTCCAAATTTAATGATAATACCATAATCATCATCAAAGTAAATTTAGATTTGTTTATCTAAAAAATTGTCGCAGAAAGCTGATTGGTAGTCTTATGGCTATGGTTACTATAACAAGAACAAACAAAAGAAAGATTCACCTTAAGCTTCTGCGCATTATCATCACTGGAAACTTATTATGGGGCAATCTAAGCATAAAAGAGACGACCTTAAATGGGAGATATCTTTGCCAGATCATTAGCAGTGAAGGAAATACTTATGTGCTTTCTAACAGTGTATCAAGTAGTCTTACTACAAAAAATGGCCACCAGAAATGGACTTTACTCCTCTCCATTACACCTTCCCTCCCGTTCTCATAGTTGACACTTGTCTATATTAAATTTTAAAGGCTTTGGAAAATTACTCTCAATCAAAATCTCAACTTCCAAAACTTTAGGGACACATTAATATCATTATCATTATATACATTTTGTTCTATCCCGTTACATGATTCATCTAAAATATTATGTACATTAAGAATAATTATTTACCTTTTTTTTGCGTCATAATTTTTTTTATCTCCCACAATTTTCTTTATTGCAATCTGCCTCCCAACTTAAAATTAAGGGATAGTTATTTGAGGGGCATCTATTTAAATTTTTAATTAGAAAAAAAAAATCAAATATGAATAAAAATGATCAATAAGCAATTGTGAGGTGGTAACATCGTCTACCCTATTAAACTCATATACGAAGTGTGGTTCCTTACATTCTTGCAAAACAAAAACGAAATAATCAAAATTGATTGTATGAAATAGAGTAAGGGAACTTGATATGTTTAGCTAATAATATTGGTTGAATAGTTTCATCAAATTAAATAATACTATATAGGAATATAAATGAGATAAAATATAAAATACAAATAATAAAATGAAAAGTAACGATTTCCAAATTTAAGGGAGTTGGAGCTTTTTCTTACCAAAGAGCTCATTCTTAAAATTTATCTTATTCACTATGGTTAATATGTTTGCTTAAGTTAATTTAATTTAAGCCTTTAAAATTTAAAATAGATAAGTATCAATCATCCAAGCATGCACTTGAGGAAATGAAGGAAAGACGTAATGGAGAGGAGCCAATCCACTAGAAATTATTATCCATACTTCAAATAGCCCAGTCTTATTTACCACGATGAACACCAATCTAAACAATAGTATTGACAAGATACTCAGGGAAGACAGTTTTGAGTTTAGTTGCATTTCAGTTTTCTAAGGCCATAAGTTCATTAACATCGAACTTTTTTCAAAGATTTTAGTTTTGGACGTACTTTTAATCCAAGTGTTCCATTAAAATAAGGTCATGCCATCCCCAATCTTTCACTAAAGTACCGAACAATCTTATCATTCTGTAATTTCTCATCTTCATTTTAAGTGTTGATAATGTTATTGGCCATGCGTTTTCATATAATATTATTATTAAATAATTATTTATTTATTTATTTATTTATTTAATTTAATAAAATATTATATTAAATAAGATTATTTTTTTGTATTTGTGTCCTTAAATTATATAGTAGATGATTTGCTGTATAAATTTTAACTTTATATATAAAAGATTAAATCATTAATTTTTATAAGTTAAAGTAATAGTTTACATTTGTAGATGAAAATTTGGATAAGTCATCAAAATGACTGTAGCACGAGATTAAAAGTAATTTACCTTGATTATGAGAATGATATAGTTCTAATTTTTTATGCTAGCAGATTTTGTATGTATTGAATAAGACTGAAAGAGATAGATATAGAAACTGACTGATAAAAACATATTTGCTAAGTTGTTAAATATGTTTATATTATCAATCTTGATATGAATATGGCCTTTATTTATTAATTACCATTTTAATTAATTAAAAGGTGAGATTTTTAGATGGATCAATATGCTTGGTAAATTGGATGACAATAAATATATATTGGTGAAATAATAAGTAAGTTAATAGAATACATGTATTGATATGAGTATTGATGATACACTTTTTATAAGAAGATTATGAGTTTTTCTGTGTAAACCCGACCAGTAGATTTATGAATTTAATACATGAATAAGTTAGGCAATGCTCTAAAAAGATTAATCAATGAATTAAATTAATCAGTAATTTATAATTTAGCAAAATGAGTGTTTAATGACAAATTTTAAAATATAAATAAAAGAGTGTAATTTTAATTTTTTTTAGTGAAATAATTTTTTTATGGTAAAAATAATTCAAATTAATATATTGAATTATTTTCATAAGAGGGAGTGTCAGCTAGGGTTTTCACGGTTTGAATAAGAATAGACCCAAATTGAAAAATCAAAGCAAATCTTAAACAAACTGTTATTTTATATAGTATTTCATTATTAAAAAGTGATAATGTTTTTTTTTATTTTATTTTTATTCAAAAAAAAATTAAAATAAATAGCCAAACCAGCAAATTATATACATATATCTTTTTATAATTATATAGACTTAATATATTATTTCTATAAATAATTTTGAATGTCGTATATATGTTTTCGTAAAAATTTATTTATAATTTAACTATCTTGTATTAGATGTACGTTAAGTTACTGTTTATATGGTAATCTCAAGATTTCTTTTTCAATGTTGTCTTTTACTTTCTTTTGAATGAGTTATTTTTTTTCTTTTCATGTTTGATTAATAATCGGAACCGATAACAACAAAATCGATAAATGTATATTATATTTGGTTTGATTTCATTTTAATAATTTAAAAATTAATTATATTGATTTGGTTTTGATTTTGACCAATAACTGATCAAATATAACCCATAAATCACTAGCCTCAATAATTAATTATGTGATTCCTACCGGTCACATATTAACGAGAGCTCAAAATCATTTTTTCTAGGGGAGAATAAGAAAACAAATGTGTGTTAAGAAAAAATAGGCATGTATTTGGTTTTCCTTTATGGACTTGAAAAAGCTTCTCTATAAGTTGAGGTTCTTTTGACCAATGAATAAAATCGTTTTTAAGAAAATACTTGTGCACCCAAATATTGAGAGAGTTCAATTGTGAATTAAGGATCACTGCATAAGCCACAGGACCAACGCTGGGCCAAATGGGGACCCCGACCGGTACGAAATACCCAGCCCGTCCCATTATGGGGCGAGATTATTTTTTTTTAATTTTTAATTTAGTTAATATTTTTTTATTTATATTTTATTGTAAGAACAATTTATAATTTCTTTTAAAATTTTTAATAAATTTATACATATATTTTTAAAAAAATTTAAGCTTTATATATATATATATATATATATAAGTTAAAAATGTAATTCATAAAAATTTAATAGTATAAAAAATTGAACAAATGATAATAATTTGAATTTTGTTCAAGTATTCTAAGTTTGATTACAATTCACAACTTACAATTATTAGTAGAAAACCTAATTTACGCAACCACCTTCTAGGAAGGGTTCTGTAATACTAATAGTTATATAGTCTAGAAAAACTCTCATCTAAATCTTGTAACGAACTAGTGTGATAAACGGATGGTCTTGGTAGATTTTGCAAACGATATTCATGTTCCATGTTATCGTCACTGTTGTTGCTAATTAATAAACGTAGAAATAATTCATATTGTAAGATTAACCTTAGTAGCCATTTGTTTCGTCGAGCTGAGTTGATCCAATCCCTGAACAGCACTAAAATCTCCAAGATGTCCTCCGTTAGTGAATAGCGATGATATCTAATTTGAAATCTTCCTGCGCTGAATGCTGACTCAGAAGCCACCGATGTTGCTTGAATAACGAGCAAGTCCTTCACCATTTAGCTAAGTCTTGGAAATTGACCTTCTCAAACCCTCCAACAACTCAGAAGATGTGATATGCCTTCACCGTCCGTTATGTTCTCCAGTCCCTGATTTAAATAATAATCAAAATCACATTTGTTAAAAGAATCAATGCCAAATTAAGACTTCATTTTACTATGGAAATCTTGTATAGGCCTATTACGTCGCGGAGAGTCAATATCACTTGTTTGTAATGTACAATATTTTTCATACACTTCTCTAGCATAAAATCTAATACTATTTTGGCATGCTTCTAAACTAGGTTCTTCGTATAGTTGAATTTCTAAATTATCATAAGAATATTTAACTAGTACTTTTGCACCCGTTTTTTTATATTCTGGGTTAAATAAAATAGTAGTTAAATAAATTTGAGTTATAGAAAAAAATTATTTTTAAATTTCTCAATCATAACTATAATAACATCTTCAAATAATGATTTATATCTATATTTAGTAAAACGACACGTAATATTTAATACATGTAATAAGATTTCAGTAACAGTAGGATAATATAAGCTAGACAAGTTATGTTCAGATTTAGAAGTATGCCTATTAAAATGCATAGTAATAGGTTCCCTATATTTATATACAACTTCAAACATTTCGTAAAAAGAGTTTCCACCTAGTTTTAACTTGTTTGGGAACCTTTCTATAGGGAAGTCCTGCTACCTTACAAAGTTTCTTAAAGTGATTAATTCTGCTACTTTTATACACATAGAAAGTCCAAGAACATGCAATTATCATTTTTTTTTGCAATAATTTTTAAATAATTCTATACCATCATTCACAACCAAATTTAAAATATCTGCAACATATTTAACATGAAAAGCATCAGCGCAAATTGGATAAACTCTACCTTTTAACAAGTTCATTGCATTTAAATTAGCATAAGCATTATCTACTATAATACTAAGTACTTTACCACAAAATCCATAAAAATCTAAAATGCCAGCTACCGTACTAGCAGTATAAGCGCTGGTTTTTTTACTTCATAAATTTTTAAGTTATAATTCATTTTTGTAGATTTCAGTTATAATCAACCCAGTGTACTGTAACAGTTAAATACTCAAAGCCATTACGACTACGACCCATATCAGTTGTTATGGAAACTCTACAATTCATTAACTCAAAATATTCATCAATCATTTTACAATGTTGTTCATAAATTAAATATATCTCTTTTAACCATACTTCGCTATATACCTTCATAACTGAGACTAAATGTGTCACGAATATATTCATTAAAAGCAGGATGTTCACAAAACTAAAAGACAAACTAGAACAAACATTTTAGAAAAAATTTATACTATCACAATCTCAACTATAGGATCGTTGTGAATTAGGGCCAGCGGGATTAAAAAGGTTTAGTTTACCTTGGGCCATAGTTGCCCCTCCATAAGATGGTCGACTATCTTCTAGCAGACATAGAAGGATCAAGATTAGCTTAGTGTGCCTGCCATACCCCTTTGTGCATTGATTCTAAATGTCTAATCATCCCTCCCGTTGAACCCCCACTTCCACAAGATTTATAAACTCAAGTTTTTTATAAAGACGACATCTAGTAAGAGTTTTTTATTCATTTAAACTGTAAAAATTCCAGGCGAGTGATTTTGTAGGGCGACCTGTTGGAGCCTTATCAGTTCTTTTTCTTTGAGAAGCAGTGGGGGAACTAGTTCGAACATCTGAGTTAGATTCAACTGTAGCCTGAGTTGGCACTTCGGTAGTGTGACTAGTATGTGTTTCATCTAAATCCTCATCTAAGTCTACTTCTACTTCTTCATCTAAATCTTCTTCAAAATTGTGATACATTCTATCAAAAGTTTCAGTATTAATTAGAGTATCAATACTAGTTTCTATGGATACATTTTGCAGAGCGGTTAAATTAGTTTCATCTACATTAATATTATATCTATATGAAGCACCTTTAGATTGAGAAGATGAACTAGAACCTAACATCCTCTTAAAAAAAATTTTAGAACTACTTTCCTTCTTTCCAATACTTTTTTTAGAATAATTTATAATATAATAAAATTACAATGAAATTAGCAAATACAACAAAATAAATAATAAATTAATAAATGCAAAAATAATATAATAAGAGTAAAGAGTGAAAAGAATGTAACAAACGTCTGCGTAAAAATAGACATAAATAATTAAAACTTAATAATTTGATGATGAGAGTTGAAGAAGATTGCTCCTCCAAAATCCACCAAATTTAGCTTCGAATCTTCAAATTAAAACATTAATAAAAAATAAAAAATTATAAATGAGAGATTTTGGTATTTGATAAATTAATATAGGAGAATTAATAGAATTGAAGATTGAGAAATAGTGAGAGAGTAGAGAGAATTGAGTAGTTTTTGATGAAAAATGAGTAGAAAAATATTGTATTTATAGAAAAAAATTAGGTAGGGGGTTGGGGGCTAAAACGACTATAATAGCCGTTGCAATGGCTACGTTTTAAAAAACAACGTTTTCTTTTTAAAAAAAAATATTTTTTAAAATTGAACTGGACCGGAACGGATCTGGCGAAAATAAAATCCCGTCCCGATACCCGATAAAACCCATCCATTCAGTCTCATTTCGTACCGGATCGGGCCGATATCAGAACATTCCGTGTTAGCAACTTAGCATTGGCCATTTGATCGTATTCATCATAGGTCCTAAAGTTTTCCTAATTAATGTTTAAGAAGATAGCCGTATACATAGTTGACTTTTCAGAATACATTTATTTTCATGAAAGAAAGAATGACAGTAATTGCCCCCCCTTTGTAAAGGACGAATTTAGAGTGTATAGATGGTGTGGGTTTTCAAGAATAAAGTAACTTTTGAGTAAATTTTATATTTATATCAAAAAAAATTTATTAATGTAAAATTTATTATTGAAAATTTAGTAACAAATAATTGCTTGGTACGCCGATAATGAAGAAACCTACCTAAGCTTAATTAATGCCTTCTGTATGGGGTTTTGATCCCCCTTGAACACATATATAAAGTTGTCATTTTTTTATGTTTAAATTATTAAAAATCCACAAACTTCTAAGTTTTAAATTTGTTTCTTTCTTTGTTATTACCAATCTTTTAAACGGAGCTTAATGAACTTTCGAGAACATTAGTTTCTAATGCTTTGAAAAGTATGTACAAACGTAATTTTTTTTCCTTTCAAAATAAGTATTATTTTAGCTCATTTAATAATATTTATTAAAAAAATAATATATAAATAACATAATGTACAAAGTGTTTTTTTTAACTAATCAGTTTATTAATTACCAAATATGAAATGTACAGCTCTATAGCATAGCCAAACACAGCTAGCCATTACATAAGGCAACTCACAGCAGGAATAAAACTATAGCCTAACAACACCAACTATTACGAAAGGGACCAGAAGCCCAATGCCAAGTAAAGCCCTAGACTACAAGTGAAGAAATTGGGTTTAACTAAGCCCCCAAGATGAAGTGGAACCTTAACCCAACACAACAGGGGCCCTGTAGGACGGTTTGGTTACATCAATTTTAGAACTTGCAACTTTGCAGCAACATACTGAGGCTATCTCTTTAGCAATGCTTCAATAACTTGGCTTTTGTTAAAAATTCTCAGGTTTCTTTCAATCCATATAGCATGTATAGTTTCAGCATGCACCATTCTAAAAATTTTGGCCCTTTGCCATTTTCCTTTGGTAATACCTCAATAAGTTATCTAGAATTTAACTCGTTACTTGCATGTGGCTTAACTTGAATCCTGAGCCATAATGTGGGCCTAAATGGTTGTCCCTCCTGTAGATGTATTGGTTTGGTTTTCATATTTGCGAAGCCCTAGAAGTCTACTTCGCAACACAACAAACCGCACGTCATTTTGAGCTTGGAGTACAAAGTTATGTCTATTTTAAGGCCTTGTAGTATCTTTACGATTCCGTACTATTCTAGTGTATGTTGGTCTTTTTGAGGGAACCACTGGTGTTGTTTTACATTCCTAGAGGCTTGGTAAGATTGGGGATCAAGTCCACATGTTTATACATGCTTTACATGTTTAGAAACCTCCAAACGTGCTATGGTATGAAGCTTGGCGTGATTGTAAATGTGCCACGTTTAAAGAAAGGAATGCTGGAATTTTTGGACTGAGGGTAACCATAGCACCCACCGTGTCACGCTAGGGAGGTTGGTGTGACACCAACCATGACACGGTTGGGTGGTAGCCGCGACAACAATTGTGATACGGTTGCAGTCGCGGTTATATGTTATCTAGGGTAATTTTTTCTTATTTTTGCAAGGCTATTTTTGACATTTTCCACCTCTTAAATCATCAAACCTATGTCGTTTTGAACCCGTATTTCAAGGTATTTAAGTCCCAAACTCCTATTCCAAATCATTCTACACTAAATCAAATTAAAACAAAGTTCTTCTCTCAAATTCTTTGAAGAACAATGCCAGGGCTCTTCAAAGATTCATCTTGTAGGAGCAAATTCACCAACTTTCCTCCATCAAAATTCTTCAATTAAGGTACATGGTATTTCAACAAGGACTCTTTTTATCCTTGTGCCAGAAAAAACCCTTTTCTAAATAAAGGTTTGAAGATGTAGAAGCATGCTAAGATTTTTGTTGATTCTATAAACTATAATTCTCTAAAATAATGATTTACTTGATAGTTTGGAGTTAAAATTATGAAGTTTTCATGATGATTATTTAAATTTGAAGGTCATCATAAGTTAACATGATTTGTAATGAAACTAAAATTAATGAAGAAGCCTTGAAAGCATGAACTGATTTAGAGTTTATTCTTGAAACTTGAGAATGTAAGTGTCATAATTATTGACTTATGAATTAATATGATTTTGAATGGTGAAGTAGAAGCATGAAAGAAGTCTTGAAGAATGATTTAATAATATCTTTCAAAGTTTATTTTAAAATTTGAGATGATTATTGAAAGTGTCAAGATTGATGATGTTTACATGGTTTTAAACCCATTTATGAAACATGTTTAAATTGAATAGTTTTATCTAGTTAAGCCCAATTGAAAAGAAGCATTAATGTTTTGCGTAACTTGGTATAGTTAAAGATATGAAGTTAATGATGAATTTAATTTGACTAAATTTGCCTTTTTTTGGCTAAATTGAGAGATGTAGCCGGAATAGTTCAGGAAGGGCTAGTGGTTCATTAGAGAGTGTCCACTAGTCGAGAAGATTAAAAGTGAAAGTTTTAATGCCAGTAATTATATTTTTATGGGAGGAGTATTAGAACTGGAGTTGGGAAGAGGACTTGGCAGAGGCCCTTATAGCCCAACCTGGGTAACCTAACATAGGTATTATTATTTGGCCCAGTATGTATGCATATAGTTTAGTTGGATCCACTAGAGAGAGTGCCCTTTTCCTTTGACAAGGTTAGGAGTCCCTACACACAGGGTTATGTGGACTTTATCACTTTATTCCTTGAGGTATGTTGGTTATAGAAACCCCCAGAAAGAGAAGTAAAGTGACAATTTTGAAAGGAATAAAGTGAAAACTTATTTTTAACTAAGTTTGTATCTTTTGTTAAAACTGAAGAGTTAAGTTGTTTTGGTTGATTTACTTGAGTTTTGAGTTTTTTTACTATTTTTATAATAAACTGCTAAACAGCTTGTTTGAGCTAGAGTTAAAGTTGATATTTACTGTTCATGCATTGCATAATACTTTTCATTATATTGTAGCCTGTTTTGTAACTCAATACAAGTTTTGTGTGTTGATTCTACTCTTGGTGTATGTGTTAACTCCCATGAAGATTTTTCCAACCATCCGGGCATTCAAGGTTGACATATTTGCACTCTTAGAAGATTAGCAAATTGGTGAGTCCTCACTTTATATGAGAAAAAGCTATGGAGTTATTTTATGTATTTATCTAGAGCTTGGACTTTAGCTTTAATATTTATTATTTCATTTGTTAGATACTAGCTAGTAAACACTTATTCTAGCAATCCATGATTTAGCGAGTAGAGGCTTTCAAACCGAGACATAGAGGTTCTGAGACTAAAGTTTATCTATTTTTTTAATTAAGACTATTTATTAACTATTGTGAGATGCCAATTGCACTTTTTATATTATTGTTGTTGCTTCTGCTAAGTGTTGTAAGTGGAGTTATGCATGATCTAAGTGTTCTTCTGAGGCTCCTAGAGCAACTTAGTAGTTAAGGATGCTGGTCATGCTTAAGGGTGAGATCGAGGCATGACAAGCTCAGTATCAGAGTAATAGGTTCATAGATTCTTAGGTTAAATCAGAAAGCCAATATTAGGTAAAATCTCAATTGTGCATGTGACTGCAACACATATATGATTAGGGGGATACAGAAATTTTAGGAAACATTTCCTATTATTGATGTTCT
>JBDJHY010228806.1:0-11060 GCA_039654485.1 Withania somnifera
TCACAAGTCCATGGAAACATACTTGATTTTTTACTCAACTCAACCGACAGTAGAAATGGGTAAATAAGGGGAAACAGAAGCATTGCATAAAGGAAAAGAAAATAGGAGATAAAATCCTAACAATGCCCAATCCAACAACTAGACACATACAAAGAAAGAAACAAACATAACCTACCTAATGTCCCATCCTGCGGGTAGGCATAAAAAGGGAAACAAGACCAAATATGACTCCTCTCATAAGCTTGCCAAGTACAAATAAGAGAATAAAAAGACGAATACTCGGGGGGAGTAAAAATGAACTAATGCAATAGAACCAACAACCCCAGAGGTCCCACACCCAAGAACTGCACCAGATATCCACCCCAGGGCAACCCCCCAAATCCAGCATTGGGAACCCTGCCCGCTAGCAACTCTATTCTATAGGTCTTGCCTCCAAATCATAAGCTGGAAACCCCATCCCGCTGGGAGCCTTGCTCTAGATCCACACTCATGGCCCTTTCCCTAATGTTAGGTTCCACCTCCAAACACATCTCCAGGAGACCTAGCACCATCTAGATAATTACCCCATGGTATATATAATATAAGGAAAACCATATTACAGTTATATATTTATGAAAATAGTCCATACCATCTCGTGGTCATGGAAAACAAGTCATAAAATCCCCTTTTTATATTGATTTTAGAAAGGTTTCATTTAAAATAGCCCTTACCCCTCTCAAAAAATAACTCATAAACCACTGGGCCCCTCCTATTCACATCTACCGCTATATGCATGCATGTGAAAACAACTAAGGAAAATAGAAGACGCACTCGAAGTCTAGGAAAGTTTATTAGACCTCAATTAGAGGAATTAGATAGGAATTAAGCCAAACTAAAAATGATATTAATTAGACCTTCGAAAGGTCATTGATCGGAAAACTAAAGTTTATGTCACTATGAAAGAAACACATGAATTAAAAAGAGAGGAACTTAGACATAAACCAACCTCAAAACGTAATAAATGAGCACCTAAACTCTGCTAGAGCATGCATGAACCAATCCCATTAATTTCCCAAGAGAAAACACCAAAGATGATCAAGAGAAATATTTTGGTTGGAAAAATTCAAAGTGTGGGAATGAGAAATAGCTAGAAATTGTGAATATATAGGTCATGTTTCCTGCATCACGATTGTTTCCTTTAATACCCTAACACATCACAATCACGGCCAACAGCCACAAGATCATGATGAACAGAACCCCAGCCTTCAGCGATCGTGCCTAAGGACATCACGATCGTGGTGAAAAAGGAAAAAGCCTTCAATAATCTCTCCTAAGGTCATCACAATTGCGATAAAGGCACTGTTCCTACACTTTTGATAGCAAAACACAATAATAGTTCCAAAAACACCAAATAAGGGCTCAAAATGGAATCGGGCATGGATTTCAGCAAACCAAATATTCAAACAGCATGTAAATGACATTCCGAACCTAGTGGAATTTTTGAAATGACAACACAATATCATTTAAGCATAAAAAGCCACTAACCCAAACTGAACCAAACCCATCTAAACACTAATTATCAAACGGGGACCCCTAAATGCTCTTGAACACCTCGAGAAGCATGTTAATAACCCTACCAGCCCAAATTTGATATTCCAGAGCTTAAAAAAGCATCAAAATTTCAATCTGATGCTTCGATAATCAAAAGACATACCAAGCTCCAAAATGAAATCCAACTGAACTGAATTCCCAAAAAATAGCTCAACCTCAAAATAAAAACCACGGGACATGAACTAAGGGACCAACTAGACCAAAATCATCATTTTAGATCTAAAGAAACTTTTGGAATCAGATTCTGAGTGCCTTGACTAAGAATTCACTCTTAAATTCCACCATTTCAAGGTTAAGCCTTCATAACGGGGAACTAAGATAATGGGAAATAAAGCTACCAGGGAACCGAGCAACCATTCCTAAAAAGACATAAATGACTTAAAGAAACTACCAAAAGAGACGAAACACATAAAAGGCAGAAGATCAAGAAAATAACCATGCAGATCATTATATTAAATTGGGAATGTTTATCCATATTTTAAATTTTTAGGGGAGGCCCTTGAGTTTGTGCTTGTGGTTTTAGGACATTTTCTGTTCACTTTAGCCACTTTTTTGGAACTTGTGAGTTCATCCGAGTACGTCTTTGTCATGTATAAATTTTAGTCTTAATCTGTTTGTTGCATTCTTTTACTATGTATGATTTTTTTTTTTTTTTTTGCGAGTTTGAATCCTCAAACTGTGCGTCGGACAAAATAAGAAAGAAAATGAAGTAGTTCAAATAAAAGTTTTATTTTCTTTACTATAGACCAAGCTTGTACAATGGCCTTTTTTGTTGCTTATCGAACTTTTCCTTGGGTGAAGAGAATTGTCTCTCTTTTAAAGAATCCCTAGTTTCTTATGTCTAATTGAAGGTATTTAGCTTCTTTGCTTGAGTATTTTCCAGTTCCTAGTTCCTTAAACATTGATTCAATTTTTTCTTTGAAGGAGAGGTCTTAGTCTTTCTGCCCCAATATTTCTTGATTATATGGCTGGAATGTCTTTTGATATTTCAGTATCTTTGAGGGATCCCCCAATGATCAATTACGAACTTGTGAGGACTCATGGAATGGATAAGTTATTTTTATTTGAAGCCTCAAGTAATTCTGTCGAATGCAATCTTCATGTTGCTGCACATTTTGTTCTGATGTCATATTAAAAACATAGCAGAAAAATCCTCTTCTGGGGATGAAAAACAGTCAAAGGAAAAATAGTATCATATATTTTCATATTGGACCATTGTAGCCTCTTTCATGTGCCCTAATTCAAACTTTTTAGTTAGTTTAGGTAACTTCAAATGCATACTTCAGTAGTAGTATCACTTTAGAATACTGATGTTCCCATTATTGAAGGTCACTTAGTTTTCTTATGTGTATGAGCCTTTGTCAGTTACCACATTAACTTTGTAAGCATTGGAATATCTCGTACTTCCGGTTACTTTTCTATTGATAAGTCACCTTCCTGAAAGTAGTCAGTCAAAAACAAAACAAAACAAAACAACCTTTCTACTTGGAATGGACCTATTATATCCAATTCTCATTTCATGAATGGTCATGATGAAACCACAGGATGTATAGATTATTCTTCCTGATGGATCATGAATGTGTGACACTTCCACTTGTCACATATTTGAACAAACACTTTGACCCCTCGTCCTATTTTCACTAGTAGTAGCTGGACCTGACTAATTGTTGAACAAGCATATTAGTGCCGAAGTGATTACGATAAGATCCTTTGTGAGATTATTAATCGTGAATTTGTTCTTCCCTAGGGCCTATACATATAGCCAGGAGAACAGCGAATCATCTCGGATATAGTTGACTATTCACAAAGTAATACAACATAGTTTTAATGTAGAGTACTTGAGATTATTTCGCCTCATCAAGCAACTTTACTTCTTTTAGATATTCATTATAATGATTCCTCAATGTTATCATGATTGACGTCGAGGGATCAGTTGAGCGATGTAACCACTACTTTTGATGAACTTGCCAAGTTTCCTAAAGGATCTACTTCTGCATTTTGTATTCTTAGTATGTGGATCACTATCTATTCTTCAAAGTGACTCAAGGAAACGAGCGCCTTATCTATGTAACTTTTCATCTAGTAATATTTTACTTTGAATTCTCTATCAATATGATTCACTAAGAGGAGAGCTTGACGTCTCACTTTAAGGATTTTTATCCTATATTTTGGGCGAAATATGCATCATATCCAGTGTCACAATTAGCAACGTGAACATTATTTTGGCTTGCTTGATGATGTCTCTAGATGAAGTCTTTAAGATAATTCCTAATTTAGACCCTCATATGTTAAATTCCCTATTTTTACATAGGGTCTATGCACTAATTTCGGTGCTCGAGTTCTTGCATATGCGTTTTCAACCTTTGGTACCATTTTTAATTGAAATCATCTATGAGATTGGCTAAGTCCTAGAACTTATAGCAGTTTGTGGTTTCTATCTGTAACACCTTGGAAACTTACTTCGCATTTCTAGTCCTTTCTTGGTTTTAAGATCATCATAAATGAGTCTTATAACCCATGGATTCATTGGGAATCACTTTGGGATACTTCATGGGACTAATAGGGGGTTTGAACATGGGAATGGCCTATACACCGTATGGGGAATAAACTTGGAGCAAGGGGAGCGTCACACCGACATCTTCCTAGAGGTTTTTTCCTTAGCCCCACGATAGGTGATGTGCCTCACTCCTAATTCCCAGGAAATAGGAGGTGTATTGTACACCTCATTCCCAAGGAAGAGGTGGCATGATGCAAGGTAATTCCAACAGAGTGAAATTTTTACTTTTTAAACTCCATTCTTTTAAGGGCTTTTGGGTAATTTCCGCACCTCCAACGACTAAAACCACATTATTTTTCTATTCTTAAGGAAGATTAAGACACTTAGAACACTCGACACTTTATCTCAACAAGTGTTCCACCTCTAGCATTGTACCAAGGCTCAAAAAGCTTTAAGTTTATACCAAAGCAATTAGTCCAAATCTCTCAAACTTGTATATAGGACTCAAACAAGGGTCGTCTTTCAGCCTTGTGTCGACAATCTCTCAGTTTCAGTTTTAAGTTAAAAATTTAGATTTTATGGTTATTCCCAACTAGATTATTCATAACAAATTTAGTTCATCCATCATATCACTTGATGATTTTTGTTAAGTTTACGTGATATTTACATTTTATTTCATAAAGTTGCATAGCTTTATAAACTAAAGTAATTTTATGCTAGTATACTATTAATTGAAGTTTTCATAGTCATGTTCAATTTATAATAAAATCATGGTCCACGGTAAGATTATTATGAATCTTTGGCTTCATAAAATTCTAAGTTGTTTTACAATGTTAGTGATTTTCAAAATATTAGTGTTACAAAGTTTTAACCCTCTTCACCATTGATCAGAAACCTTGAAATATTTATGGCTTTGCAAAGACTAAAGTCTAGCTCAGAACAGTTTATTCAAAAATATTAAGAATACCTAGATTACAGGTTCAATTAGTATTTATAGGCTCAAAGAAGCAAATTTGTATCAACTAGACAAGTTACTTATTCAATCAGTCTGACTCATTTTAGCCTGATTAGTTGGGTACTAATACATGCCCCTAGTTTTATATTTTGGGAGAAATATTAGTACTGAGTGACTGAGAGACTTTCACCTGCCAATCAAGGGTGATACTTAAATCCTATAACTACTACTATCGTAGGAGTTTACCTATAAGAAATTAGGCATATTTTAGATTAGTGGATCCAATTTTGATGGAATTTATGAGGCTCTATACCCTATCAAGGTATAAGGGTCCTCCAACTTGGTACTAATATGTTGGACTCCATGTCTTCTCACACAATTTTATTTTCAATTATAGAAACTCCCACTTGTGTTCAGCTTATATTCAGATTCATATAATTTGCAAAATAAAGGCTTATAAAATTTACTTTACTCATAAAGTCAGGTACTTATCACTTGATATTTAAAAACGACATTCATATGTCATATACAATTGCATTAGAATGTTTTATCTCATATTCAATTACATATATAGTCCAGTACTTTTCTAGCTCAGCATTAGTTGTCATCTATACCCATTGTATTTCTATATATGAGTATATTCTAAGAACTAATGCATACTCTATTTCATATTATTTTTTAATGCAGAGGCGTCTAGCCATCCTTGCATTGAGGGTTGATTGGACTTCTTCATCTTACATTTCTTGGTGAATCCTCATGATTTAGGGACTAACATTATTTAGATTATCGTATTATTTTAGTAGTATTTTGGTTTCAACACTTTACATTTGAGTTAGCTAGGGGCTTGTCCTAGCAACTCCACTAGCTAGTTTTTAGTATATCTTTAAGATAGATGTAGACAAATATCTAGAGATTTTTCCATTTATAGTATTCATGTGGTTTTGTACCATCATATGGAGGACATACTTGTTTTTATATAGTGTTTTCCTTAGTCTTTAGGTTATATTTAGAGCATGCCAGATCAAAGGATACATTTGGGCCACCAGGTGGTACCGAATCCATATTACATCTAAGGTTTAGACTCAAGGCGTGACAGATTTAGTATTAAAGCACTAGGTTCAAGAGTCCTAGAATATATGAAATCCATCATTTCTTAGAGATTTATTTATCGGTGTGAAGTGCGCCGCACTTATAATGGAGAGGTTACCGAATGTTTGAAAAAATTTTCCTTTGTTCAGATATTACTTTGGTGATAGAGTTTAACTTTTAAAACCTTTTATAACTCATTCTATAAATATTTCAGATCAAGCCTTTAATACATGCACCATCCCATAAATCCCTAGTCCAAAGGGCATGGATCTGGTAGCCGTGGATCCAAAATCAGGCCTAACCAGCTTTGGATCCAACAGCTCCAACTCCTTCAACCCTTCAATCTCAGTTAGATAACATTATTTCTACGTAATTTATAAATTCCATACAATCTGGTTATGCAAAATGTCACGTACCAGGCTCAATAGTATGTAGCAGCTCCTACGTCTAACCCGCTACCCTAAATGCTAGAATTGTTAGGGTCTGTGAATTTCTCTAGATGAATCCTATAGAATTCTATGGTTGAAAGTTGGGAGAGGATCCTAAGAACTTCTAGAGGATATGCACCATGTTGTATGTGATGATAGTGGGTGATAGAGACGAAGTAGACCCTATCAGCTAAAGGATGTAGCTAGACTTTGGGTAGATTAGTGAAAAAAAAGAATATAGAAGTGGGTGATTCCCTTATTATCCTGGGAAGAGTCTGAGGATGCCTTCTTAGTCCAGTTTTTTTGGAGGGAGAATAGGGAGGCTAAGACACAAGAGTTTCCAAATCTTGAGTAGGGCTCCATTTCTGTTATAGAGTATGAGATGTAATAGACGCAGTTAGTCCAATATGAACCGGAGATAGTTTGTTGGTATGTGTACCAAGATGAGCATGATTATGTCTAAGCTCTCTCCCTACTTCTTGAAGAAAGGTACATAAGCTACTTTGATCAGTAACTTGGATATTGTCCATCTGATGGTTCACCTAGAGCAGCTAGAGGGTGATAAAAACAAAAAGAGAGAAATTTTAAAAATAAGAAATATAACACTATCCCTTTTGAGTTTAGCCAACCGAGATATGGTGGAGGTTTTAGACCACCACCACCACAACAACAACAGAGAATTAGGGCTCCATACCCATTTTTAGATAGTACTCCATCCCAAAACATCAGGCTTTAATAGAATAAGCATGTAAAAATATCAGGATCCTTCGCTCAAGGTAGTATTGCGGGAGGACGTAACTACATTATCCGTGGAATATGTGGTATGAACCATTTAGGAAAGTGTTTAGTTGATAGGAGTTGGTGTTTTGGATGCAACCAACAAAGCTATAGGATCAGGGAGTTTCCTTCATCAGGATAGAGGAATGATGTTATTAATACCCAATTTACTTCTTAAGTAGCATAAACACATACCTAGCTAAGTAGGTAGCGTCATCATACACCGATGGAGGTTAGTACCAAAATTTTCTTTATACATTAGGATCTAAATTAGGTCAGTAGAATTCAATAGATGTGGTCAAGGATATGTTATATGTCAATTCCCTAGATGTTTATGCTTTGTTAGATCCCGGAGCTATCCTATTTTTTATGTCTCAATTTATGGATTATGAGTTTAGGGTTAGTCGTAGATTCTTTATGAGCCTTTTTCTATTTCCACCCTAGTTGGTGATTGTATCATAGCTGAAAGAGTATCAAAATTGCCCTATGTTAGTCCTCCAAGAAATCATTATATTTGATCTCATGGAGCTAGACATGGTAAATTTTGACGTCATCCTTGACATGGATAAGATTCATTCCTGTTATACCACAATTGATTGTAAGAACATCATTTTCTATTTTTAGTTTCTGGATGATAAAGTCCTCAAGTGGGAGGGTAGTGTAGTCATCCTTAAGGGTCTTTTTGTTTCTTACTCGAAATCTAGAAAGATAATCTCTAAAGGGTGTATCTATCACCTATTGCGGATTCTGAATCTGATACCCCTAGCCTTCAATCAGTTCAAGTAGTCAACAAGTTCCCAGATATCTTCCCTAAGGATCTACCAAGAGTTTCTCCAGAAAAAGAGATAGATTTAGAGTAGACACCATCTGGGATGATGCCTATCTCTATTTTTCCATACAAAAATATCTTCAACATAACTCAGAAAATTAAAATATCAGCTAGCAAAACTCCAAGATAAGGGGTTCATCAATCCCAGTGTGTCTATTTGGGGTGCCCCCATATTATTTTTGCAAAAGGAAGATGGATCTATTTGAATATTCATAGATTTTCATCAGTTAAACAAAGTAACAATCAAGAATAAATATCCTATAAAGATTAATAACTTATTCGATCGGCTTTAGGGTGCTCTCAGTTTGGGTTACCATTATCTTAAGATGAGGGAGTGCAATATTCCTAAAACTTCCTTTAGAACTTGTTTTGGCCATTTTGAGTTTGTGGTCAAGTCCCTTAGGTTGACAAATGCTACTGCAGGCTTCATGACCCTTATAAATAAGGTTTCCACGAAGTACTTGACCTGTTGGTGATAGTCTTTATAGATGACATTCTAGTTTACTTTAGAAGTGATGAGGAGCATACAAATCATATTAGAGTAATCCTCTAGACCCTGTGATATGGTCAGCTCTACGAAAAATTTTATAAGTGTGAATTTTTGTTAAAGTCAATTGCCTTCTTGGGTTATGGCATCTCAAAAGAGGGTTTCAAGTTCAATTGTAAGAAGATAAATTCAGTTAGAAATTATCCTAGATTTATCTCTCTATCAGATATCCATAAATTCCTTTGTTTAGCTGCTTATTACTGCAGATTAGCTCAGTGTTTCTCATTTATAGCTTCTCTCTTGATATGTTGACTCAAAAAAAGGCAAAGTTTGAGTGGTCTAACTAGTAGGAGAAAGGTTATCATGAGTTGTAACTAAGTTAATTTTGGCTACACTGTTAACCCTGCTAGAGGGTATAGAGGGTTTTTCATCTACTTTGATGCTTCCCGGGTTTGACTTGGGTGTGTTCTAATATAGAATGGTAAAGTTATAGCATATGCCTCTAGAAAATGTAACTTTATGAGAAGGATTGTCCGACTTGTGATATGAGCTAACAGCCATAGTTTTTTCCTTGAAATTTGGAGGCATTATTTGTATTTGGGTTGCACGTCGATGTTATCACTAATAGTAAAAGATTGTAGTATGCATTTAGCCAAAAATATGTGAATCTCCATTAGAGGATGTGGTTAGAACTACTACAGAATTATGATATGAGTATGTTGTACCACTTTGTAAAAGCTAATGTTATGGTAGATGCACTTAGTAGGTTGTCCATAGGTAATGTGACTCACATTGATGAGGGTAAGAAAATATTAGCTAAGGAGGTGAAAAGGTTTGCACATTTAGGGGTTAAGCTTATTGGTGATGATAATGGAGATATGTTGGTTCAGAATGCGTCAAGACTTTTTTTGGTGGTAGAAGTGAAAGAAAATCAAGACCGTGATCTAGTTTTATTTCGGCTGAAGTGTGAAATTCATAAGTAGAAGGGGTAGGTTTTCTCCCAAGGGGGAGATAGTGTGCTCAATATCAGGATCGACTTTTTGTTCTAGATGTTGATTGTTCGCAGCCAAAATCCTCTTTAAAGAAAAAATTTCTAGGTATTCCATTCACCCCGGTGCTACTATGGTGTAAACGGACCTGAGCGAGGTCTATTGATGGAATAGGATAAAGATGAACTAACTGAGTTTTGACTAAATAGCTGAATTTCCTGTAAGTTAAGGTAGAAAATTGGATACCAACAAGTGAGATGTAGAACTTTGATTCCTAAATGGAAGTGGGCGGTGATAAATATGGACTTCAATATTGGTCTACCACGTACTAAGAAACAACATGAACAATTTGGATGATTGTAGATAGGATGACTAAGTCACCTTATTTCCTTCCATTCAAATCAGTCCTTAAGTAGAGGATTATGGGAGGATTTACCTCTAAGAGATCGTCAAGATTCATGGGGTGACTTTGTCTAATATTTCAGATAGAGGCACAAAATGTAACTCCCAGTTTTGAAAGTATTTTTAGAAAGGTATTGGTACTTAGGTTCACCATAGCACAACCTTTTTCACTCTCCAAGCTCACACCCTGGACGCAAAAAGGAATCCATTGCCACTCGGTGGATCGGGAAATACCCTTAGCAATACTCAATAGAAGCATTATAAAACTAACTGACATTGGGAACCTTTAAAGAGTCAATCATAAATACTGAAGTAAGGAATGATAACTTCAAATCGATACTACAACATCAATGTCTGAAAACCAATAAGCAATATACTCGACTACAAGAACAAATCTCAAGCTAGCCTCAGAATAAGAATAAAATAAATAACTATGAAGTGTCAGCTCTAAAAATAAAGAATGAAATACACTTTCGTAGCTCAGATCCTTGAATCGATGAGGATTCACCACTTCTTTTTATTCTAGGAATTCAAATCCCTCGAATATTTGGTTGGCTGGCCGGATATGCATGGAATAAAACATGCATCACAGAGTATGCGGTTAGTACATGGAAACAGGTCCCAATTCATTATGTAGTTAGTACATGGAAACATGTCCCAATTTATTACTACATTAAATGCAGAAGTATATCAAAAGTAAAGATAAATACTATTTTACGGAAGTCTTAAAGAATGAAATAACTATCCAAACTTCGGTATCAGTGTCAAAGGAACCACTAAATACAGAATGATAAAATTGAAGTAAGTGTAGTATAAAAATGTCTTCGAAAGACAATAGAGATCAAAAAAACATAAGTCCAAATAGAAGCAGGAACAAGCTAGACACCAAGCTTACCCTAAATCTCTTATGTAAATAAGATCCGAACAAACAACTGTTTGTACATCACGAACGGGAACTGTACTCGGATCTGACAATCCAAATATGCAAATAGCATAGAAATGACATTCCGAACTCAA
>JBDJHY010228817.1:0-11060 GCA_039654485.1 Withania somnifera
AGGTGAAGCCTGGACTAAAACAAGTAAAAATAGTATTACCGGGTGCTCGATACCATGTCGAGACTAAACCAGTAAAAAGACAATTACTTATATTATTATTGTGTTCTTATTTAGATCTTTATACTGCCATGAAATTCTATCATCAAATCCTCCGCTGTGGATCATTATCATCCATTTATCCGCTAGCCATCAAGGCTCATATTCAGAAGGTGATACTAACCAGCCCCAATGCATTCTCATCGGAGCCTTAGGCTTGGTCTCTCTGTGTTATGAATACACAACATATGAACAACACATAAGTGTATCAACATATATAATCATGAGATATCCACATCTTATGCCATGCATAGGTATCTATAATCACATACTAAGTCTTGGCCCCATATCACTCGGGTGCCAATATATCAATATCAACATCGAACGAATGAAAGAATGGTACTGGGTGCTATACAACCTAGCTACCCAACCCAAGGATGCTATTTAGTATAATTATTAAAGCTATAAACCCAGAGATAGCCCTACGAAGCCTACCTGTCGTCTGATGATAAAACTTTGTAATATCACGAATCGTAATCCGAATGATATCAAAAATATTCCAAATGATCTAAAATTTGCGCCAATGAATTTTATATCAATACGAGTCTAACAGTGTAATTTATACTAAGTTTCGGACTGGCCCAAAATCGGGCCTAAAACGAGATTGCGAGGCCCGCTTGCTGAAACTACAAACAAACTTTACCACGAGGTTTCCAACGCTGTCAGGAACCCGTGCTCCAAACTTAAGCACAATGCAAACGTGGAAGAGCTTCAAATTAGCCCAGACAGATTTGACCCAAAGGGGTTAAAGGTTCAATCTTTACGATTATAACGTTGTAATTTTTTATGAATTAATGATCTTAAGAGCAATGAAAAACCAATTGACGATGAATTAAACAAAAATAATCAAGTTATGGGACGATTTCGTCAACTTCATATTTTAAGCCATTAATGGAGAAAATTGAGAAACTAAGGAAGAAGAAAAGAAGGAAACTTACTTAAATTTGCGTAGAAATCGATGAAGAATTTGAGGTGAATTTCTTTGGTCCTGGAATAGTGTTTGGAGAAGTATTTGTTGCCCTAGAACTAAAGGAATTATATTTTTGATCTAAATAATACAAAAGTGGGCTGCTGCAGGACTTTTATTACCAGTCACGCTTCATCGCGATCGCGTCAACCCAGCGCGATCACTCTGAAGGATTTTCTTAGGAACCGCGATCGCGTTATGGTATCGCAATTGTGGAGTAATATATTGCCTAGGACCCATCGCAATCGCACCAACTGACCCGATCGTGCAGAAGCCAAATTTTGTACATCGCGTTAAGCCTCAAGGGTCGCGATCGTGCAGAAGAAAATCTGCTCCAGTTGCAGATGCTAACTGCAATTTTCCAAAATTTCGCAACCAGGGACTTAGGGATCAAACGGAGTCTAATTTTGACAAACCAAATATGTAGACAGCATGTAAACAACATTCCAGACTTAACGGAAAAGTGCATTTCTCCACCAACACCTTGAAAATGCAACAACAAGCCCAAAATTTATACCAACACCTCACCTAGCCTAAAATTATCATTTGGAGCTACTGGAAGTGTTAGAATAGCATTTCAACACTTCGTACATCGAATTACCACTCAAGCTCCACTTTCGACCATAAACTTAACTAAAATCTACAATTTCGCACAACTTCCAAACAAAACCTCCAAAATACAAACTTAAGGTCAATTTTGACTTTGTTTGGTATTCCGCAGCTAACGGAACTGTCAGAATTTAATTTCGAGATCGTCTTGAAGGAAAGTTAACTTTGGTTAATGAGTAATTCATTTTAGGCTTTTAGGCTCTAAAATAGGAAATTTGAGATATTTCTCGACTGAGTCGCTAGGGATCCGAACTGTCCCTCCTAGTAAGTCATAAATGACTTGGAGAAACTACCGAAGTGCTCTAGAATGCAAAATATTGTGTATTTATCATAAATGACCATATGGGTCATTACAGATACTTACCACACTTACTAGTTGTGGAGACTTGATAATACTCGATCTATTGATGATATTAGTGATATGGTTATATTAAGGTATTGTATGCCCTGACTTACCGAGTATGGCTTGATGATATTATTGATATGAGGCCGAGATACAAGACTTTGAGATCCTTGAGTGTTTGTGATTTGGGATGTGAGTTTATGACGACGTTAGAGATCGTACGTGGTGACATACCTTCAATGACCTTGCCTCCAGTCTACGGAGATGCAGAGGGAGGTATAGGACATATGAGAGATATACCGGGAATATTTAGGTTAACCTTCCATGGGTTCTGCCTTTTGGACTTATGGGTACCGAAGAAGCATACGCAGGACTGGTTACTTCATATGATTGTATTTAATTTTCTTACTTGTTTTCTTCAGTGTACCCATGGTAGTATGTGGATACCTACGTGTGATCGTGTTTTTGGTACACTGCCATTTTGTCTAGGGGACTTGTCAGCATTTATTTACATTACTTTATTATTCTTATTACTGCTTAGTTGTTATTATTGGTTAATTGATACTTCATGTTATGCGGGATTTTATGCCTTATATTATTATTTGTTCATTCATCCTTTACTTGAGGTTAGCGGTATACCGTCCATGTTCTCCTTCTGTCTTCTTTTCACTCCTGTTTATTGTATTATTGTTCACATATATTATTGCATAGATTCTGGGTACGTTTTCCTTCATTGCCTGAAATCCTATTATATGATTAGCTAGCAATACATGTTTTATTTTTACTTGATTCTTACTTGAGTAGCTAGCTTCCATGATGTACTATTTGTTTCCGTGACCATATTTATTGTCTTCCATTATTTACTGCTTTTATTATTGTTATATGCCTCGTGGGTCCTCGAAGCCTACATGGTATGGGTTTTTTTGGTAGCTTGTACTCATACTACGCTTGCACATATGCAGATCCGAGTACAGGTGCCCGACCTTGATTACAAATCGTTGTTCGTGTAGACTACATTGATTTTTAGAGATTAAGGTGAGCTTGGCATTCGTTTTTTCCTGCTTCTCTTTAGTATTTCTTTTGATCTCCATGTATTTTCGGAGATACAGTTGTACTAGAATTTTGATTCCTTATTCTGTACTTAGTGGTTCATATTACACTGATACCGGGTTTTGAGCAGTTATTTTTTATTCTTTATATTTTTGCTTTATTCATTTATACACTATTTATTAAACTTGTGCTTTTTGTATTCGATACAGTAGTCCTCCACTTCGGCTTCAGACTACGGGGTTGGTTCTCCTACTGGTGGTAAGTAGGTGCCCTCATGACCTAAGAAATCATGTCGTGAAAATAGTTGCCATGGGAGATGTTGAAGGTGAAATTTTGGTTAACTCAATTTTGGGGTGTTAGGGAGTTGATATTGGTGAATATTTTATGCTTTGGGAATGGTATGCTTGATATATTGATGGGTTGTTAATGGTATGGAGTATAAGAATCCCATGGATTGTATGTACATAGTTTGTGTTTGTATTTAGTTTGTTCAATTTTAGGAGTAGTAATTTTAATTTTTAACACCTTTGAATGTGCCATGCATTTACTTGTTGATGTTATGAGTTTGAAAATTATGCACTAGTGAAATTGTAACTTTGATATAAAAGTTATAAGAGGAAAGTCTGATTATGTTGAATTGTAAAGTAAGGTTGTGATGTGTTTGCAAATTGAGTGTTTGGGTGGTCCACACCACCCTATAATTTTGTGTCATGTCAATCATATTATACTACTCTTGTCTATGTAGTGAGGTGGATAGTGGAAATAATATGATATTGTGCGGCTGGTGCGAATGTATGTGAATTATTCAGTGTAAATGATAAAGAATTAAATAACTTGTGAGGATGCATATACAACATTAGCTTAAATTGTAATAGATGAGGCAATTCTAAGTACCTTGTATATTGAGTATGAGTTGTGATATGCTTAAAGCTTACATATGGGGTGCTTTTCACCACCCATTTATGTTGTCTTACGTGTTTAGGTTGGCTAGGCTAATTTGTGTAGCTCTTTTGATAGGATAATGCCTTCTAAACTAGACAAAACAGTCACCGCTCACAAGGTAGCTATGGTGGGTTGAAGTTTGGTTCCTCCGAGTACGAAATGAGCAAGATGCACCTTCTCTAAGGAGCCACCCTTTGTGGCACCTCCAGAGTAAGGCATCGAAGATTTGGTATTGTAACGATGGAGGACTCGGGTAAAATTAGTAAAAGAAGAACTTGTGTACTAGGTATCTCCTAGTGGAGAAGATTGAAAAAGTGAGCCTTGCTACTGAGTTCCCACATATCTTAATCTGTTTGCAGCAGTTGGGACTCGAGTTTATATTTGATGACCAGGGTGAATGCAATGTTGACTTGGTCTGAGAATATTATGCTAATTGAAACCCTAGGGAGAGTGATTAAGTCAAACGACAGGGGAAGACATTTTGGTTGACTTATGAATTTGTGAATAACTTGTTGAATACCAATAGTGAGAGTTACATGGCACCTCTTCACAGCATATGGAATTATCCACTATACCAATACATCCGCCACACCCTCTATGCATAAAATCACAAGAAATATGGTTAAGAAGTGCAGATAGGAGCTTCTAAACTACCCTCTTATTCTCACACTTCAACATGGAAGCCCACTTTTGGTTGACAATTGTTAACAATTGGCTTATTCCCATTAATTACTACACCATGGTCATACTTTTCGGGTGTACCTTGATGAAGGGCATGGAGATAGATTTTGGTGGGGTGGTTATAGCTTCAATGAAAAGGGCAAGGTACCATCGTAGGTGGAGGTATCACTTTGGTGGCATGATGAATAGGTTTATGAGAAGTCAAGGTATGGAGAAAGATCCTACAAACTATTTTTTGTCCTCAGATTTCAAAGGTTGTTAATGTAACAAAAAGCAAGGTGGTGGCCGAAGGGACTGGAGGCTAGAAATTGACCCAACAAGAGAGAAATGGTACGTATGAAAGCTATTTTGGCTAAATATATGCAACTGAGATGCTAAAGATTTGAATTGGTAGTAGGCCTGCTTCGGAAGAGGAAATTAAAAACGTGTACCATGAATATCCAATGAACTCTCATGCCTAGACTATGTGTAAGATAGGTCCAGGTTTTGTAAAGACTAGTGATGATGATATGCCCACCGAGGATGAGTATATGCGGGAGAACTCTGATGTTGAAGAGGATACAGATCATGAAGTTATTGTGGTAGAAGGACATGCGGATGACCCTGCTATGGAGGAAGGTGACTTCCAAAATTCAGACCCAGATAATCTAGAGGAATGACTAGGAGTTCTTTTTAGCCTCAATTTATTATGGTTTTGCAGATGGGACAATGCTTGATTCTATGTGTAGGGTTGGGCTAGAAGTTTCCTTGGTGTTTTATTGCTTATGTTCTATTTGGTAGTAGTTTGTTACTTTATTATGTTAGGATATTTTTTATTATGAGGAAAAAACTAGTCATATAGGAGTAGTTAGGTGGAATTATGTAACTGTTGGAAGCACTAATTGCACTTGGTATTTTACCGAACTTTGGGAACTTAAGCACCTTTGAACAAAAAAGCTAATTCGAGCATAATGAGTCGAATGCTTGAATAGAGATGCACATAATATAAAACTTGACACAATTAGAAATTGGGCTTAATAATGGGAAACCATTCTATTTGTGCATGATTATAAATCAATTATTGTGTAACATTCGTGTAAGCCAATGTGGCATGTGAGGTGAGGTTGTCTTGCATTTTCCATGTCTGTAGTTTATCTAGAACTTGCCTTGAATGTTATTGAATCAAAATGAAAGTATTGCTCGTATTATAAGATCATATAGGCCTTCTTTGCTTTGTTTTGTACATTTTAGCCTACTTAGATATTGTATCACTAGTTAACCTCTTTGAGCCTATTGCCTATTCTTTGGTAGACATAATTTTTCTCTAATCCTTTTTGTTGAACCCTAGTTTTTTTTGCACCTCCTTGAGCACGATAGCACAAACAGTGGGTTGCATTGCTAAATATCAAATAAGGAAAGTTGAGAGGAAAAAGGTGACCGATGAGAATAGCATGGTAAATAGGCAATCTTGGATAATGTAGTATAAAAGAAAACATAGAAAAAGAGAAAGAAATATGAAACAAAATGTGATATAAAAAGAAAGAAAAAGTGTTAGAAAAACATTCTTGATGAGATGAGATAATTAAATAGAAAGAATTGAAAAGAGGGCTAAAAGAAGGATAGAATGAAAAAATAATGGGTGTGAAAATCTAGAAAGATGCAAAATGCTTCGAGAAGTGAAAGTCACCTTGAAATAGTTTACCTACCCATCCCTTAGCCAACATTACAACCCATTAAATTCCTACTTAGTTCTAGGCAAGGATGCTTAATTACTGAAGATGTACATGATATGAAAGCTTATGGCACTTGGTGCATGCATGTGAATTTTGTTCTTGTGAGTGTGAGATGTGTTCATTGATGCTAAAGTCCTTAAAGTATATTTAATTTTGTGAATTGATGTGTGTAGACTATTCTTTCTTGTGAGGACACAATTGGGGAGACATGGATTGTACGAGATTGATTAGTTGCATCAAGGTTTTAAGTTGGTCCATAATTCTGAATTGTTAAGTCATGTTGTAGTATGTATTATTGTCTAGGGGTTCTATCTCATTGATATTGTGGATATTGGTTTGAAATGCTGCAATTACAGTTAAATCATGCGGCATGATCCGGTGTAAGATGTTGAATTCAATTATTGACATTAAGGCTTGTTTTGTAATTGTGTAAGTGATTGTTCTAGGACGAAAAAATATTAAGTGTGGGGTTGTGATCTTAGGCTTATTTATATGCCTTAACTCTATTGAAGTCCCATATTTAAGCTTAGTTTTGAGAGTAATTATGTGTTTTGGAGTGTCTTATTGATTTCTATTTGCTACTTTCACTAAACCATATGATTAGCCTACTTCAAGGGATATTTGGAGCCTACATAGATGAAAATCAAGAAAGATGGAATGAATGGAGATCTTGTGAGGAAGATATGATGAGAACAAGATCTCATGAGATGAAGAAGAACCTATCACGATTGCCATCACGTCATGATGCATATCGTAAAGGGATACTATTTAGCTGGAAATCTATTAAAATTGGGATCGCATCGTAATCCGCTATTGATTTTGCTGGAATGTTGTCCTGTTTTAGGTTTAGTTAGGGGAAAAAGGGTAATTCCATGTGGCTACTATATAACCCTTTTTAGGCGAGTTTGAAAGGGGATTGGAAGTACTTTGGAGAAGAAAATAAGAGGAGAAGGAAATAAAGCAACCTAGAGTAACATTCTATTCTTTATTCTTGTAATCTTATGTTAAACAAGACTATTGGTAGGATTATTATGAGTTTTTATGGATGAAAAACATTGTTTTGGGGTTGCGGCTGAATACATGATTGCTGGTGTTGGTTTTATATAGACAATTTTATTGCTTCTCATATTAATTATTCTTGCTACTACTTGAATCTATTTTAATAATTACCACCATCAGAATATATCTAGAACTCTGAGTGTGAACTAATTTGGGAATTTGAAGAGTACAACAAGAGCGTAAGGAGTGAGATCGTATCCAAATTATGCTAGAGTTAGGTAATTGAATTTGAATTTCAACTAAGATGAGATCTTGCAGTTAGTTGACTCAGTTGGTTTAATAGAGATGACTTATATAATGCACCTACAATAAATTATCACATCATCACTCAATAAAGTAGTTGTGAGATTGCTATAGATAGTTGACTAGAGGAAGATTAATCCCTAATTTATGAGTTTAACCCCTGAACCAATAATTAGAGAAGTATAATTATTTATGTGTATTGAGATCAAGCATGAGTGTGAAAAATGTATTGACCCTGGAATAGTCTTTCTTATTGATTACACTTGAGATTTTTCTTTCAAAGTATTATGTAGTTTCTCATAGCTAAGGAGTAGAGTAGTTATAAAACAAATATTTTTCTTTGTTACATACATTTGCATTGATGTTTAGTTACTGCAAGATTTATTCACTAAACTACTTTCATGTCCTTGAAGGTTCAATATTCGGATCGAAGGAGCTTCTATATTACTTGTATGATAGCATAGACTTGTGTGTACATTTGGATAAAACAGTCTAATAGGCCAGTCCAGGCCTTACTACAGGTTTCAGCACTATCTCAGCAGAGGTTTTGTGCACTATCTCCAACACAGTGTTTTTGTGGTTCTAGATTCTCTCATTAGGGAGGTCAAATTGGTTTTGATAGAGGCTGTCTTCAAAGTGGGCCATTAGGTCCATGTTTTGAGTGTGGTATTTTTTGTGAATTTGCTAATGTATGCCCCTAGCAGGGTACTATTAATCTTGATTCCACCATGTTAAGCCTTTGAGATCACTGCCGCCATAGGCTAGAGGTGGGGCACAGTTAGGTTCTCGCGGTGGTGGAAAAAGTTGTAGGGTTTGTGGTCTCGGTGGTGATCGTCCTGGTGGTGATTTCTAGTTTAATGCTATGCCAGCTAGACCAAAGGTGTAAGCTTCAGATTTCGTGATTACAAGTATGATATTTGTGTGTTCTAGACCCGTATTAGCTTTTTTTATCCCTGGATCCACTTGTTCCTATGTGTCTACTTATTTTGCACCCATTTTGGGGTTTCCTAGTGAGATGTTATCAGTATCTAATCATGTTTCTACCCCTATAGGGGATTCTTTAATAGTGGACTGGGTTATCAGATCATGTATGATTTTTGTGAGTGAGATGGATACTTGGGCTGATTTGATGTTATTAGATATGTTGGATTTTTATATTATACTGGGCATGGATTGGGACTCCCCTCATCATGCAGTTTTGGATTGTTATGCCAAAACCATTACCTTAACTGTGCCTGATGCATCTCCAGTTTGTGGCAGGCTTCTAGTAATCGTGCACATATAGGGATCATCTCCTGCCTTCAGTATAAGAGGTTAGTGGGGAGAGGATGCTTGGCTTACTTTGCATACATTCGTGATGTTCATGCCGACACTCCTACTCGCGAGTCTATTCCTATATTTTCTTAATTTCTTGGTATTTTTGGCTGACCTACTAAGCCTACCACCCAAGAAGGACACTATTTTACTATTGACTTAGTGACGAGCACCATGCCTATTTCTATTGCTCCCTACCATATGGATCCTTCAAAATTAAGAGAGGTAAAGGTTCAACTTAAGATTTGTTAGATAAGGGCTTTGTCATTCTAGTGTGTCACTGTGGGGTGCACCAGTCTTGTTTGTTAAAAAGAAGGATGGTACTATATGGTTGTGTATTAATTATCGTCAGTTGAACAAGGTTACAGTTAATAATAGATATCCTATGCCAAAGATTGATGACTCGTTTGACAAGCTTCAAGGTGCAGCAGTGTTCTCTAAAATAGACTTGAGGATAGGATTAAAGTTGATCCATCAAAGATTCAGACCTTGCATGATTTTTCGAGGCCAACTTCTCCTACTGATTTTAAATCTTTGTTGGGTTAGCAGGTTACAATCGGTGCTTTGTCAAGGATTTTTTGTTGATTTCAACACCTTTAACTAAGTTTACTAGAATGGATGTGGCTTTTTAGTGGTCCGATGATTCCTAGTTAAGCTTTTCGAGGCTCAAGGAGTTTTGACTTCAACATTAGTTTTGACCTTGCAAATTAAGAGTTATGCTTTCTCTGTGTACTATGATGCTTATTGTGTCAGTTTAGGTTATGTTCTGATGCAGTAGGGTAGAGTTATTGCATATGCATTGAGACAACTAAAGGTTCACGAGCGTATCTACCCCATCCATGACTTGGAGTTGGCGGTGGTAGTGTTTGCTCTCAAGATTTGGAGGCACTATCTTTATGGGGTTTAGTATGAGATCTTTACTAACCACCGTAGCCTTCAGTTTATTATGAGCCAGTGGGAGATCAATTCTCGAAAGAGTATATGGATCGAGTTACTGAAGGATTATCATATTACTATTCTCTACCATCCTAGAAAGGAAAACATAGTGATGGATGCCTTGAGCTGGAAAGCTGTCAGTATAGGAAGCTTGGCAGCCTTAGCAGTTATTGGAATTGGATGTTCAATCTTATTTTATTCAGTTGATTAGATTGGATTTATCCGACCCTAGGAGAGTTTTGGCTTATGTTGAGGGAATATCTTTTTTGTCAAATTAGATTTGATAGCATCAGTTTGAAAATCAACACTTGGTTTCTCTTTATGACTAGGTGTTAGCTAGAGAGGTCGAAAGGGCTTGTATTGGTTTAGATGGGGTTCTTTGGTATGATGGTTGCATGTGTGTGCCGCATAGTGGTGGGATGGTTCAATTGATTTTGTGAGAGGCTAACATATTCAGGTATTCGATTCATCCTGGTGTAGCTAAGATATATCATGATTTGTGTAAGCTAAAATGGTAGAGTGGAATGATGAAGGATATTGCTAAGTATGAGTCCCGGTGTTTGAACTGCTGGCAGGTTAAGTATGAACATCTATGGATGGGGGGTTTGATGCAGAGGCTCCCTATTCTAATATGGAAAGGGGAGTGTGTGACTATGGACTTCCTTTTTGGTTTGCCTCGAACCAATCGAGGTCATCATACTATTTGGGTCATCGTTTATAGACTGACTAGGTCATCATACTTCATTCCTACTCACTCTTAATATAACATAGAGCATCTAGAACAAATTTATATTTATGAGGTGGTTTGATTGCATGTAATTTTAGTGTCTATAATTTCTAATCGAGGAATACAATTCACCTTACAGCTTTGGGGGTTTATTCAGTGAGATTTAGTTATTGTGGTCCAGTTGAGAATAACTTTTTACCCTCAGATCGATGGTCAGTCTGAGTGGACTATTCAAGTGTTGGAGGATATGTTGAGAACTTGTGATTTGGATTTTTGAGTTTCTTAAGATCATCCCCTAGCATTAGCAGAGTTCGCATACAACAATAGATACCATTCCTACATTGAGATGGCACCATTTGAGACATTGTATAGTAAACAGTG
>JBDJHY010228828.1:0-10742 GCA_039654485.1 Withania somnifera
GAGATGACATCTTTGCATGGAAAAGTATGGAGTGATAAATATTCATATTTTATAAATGCTTGTCCTTACTGTAGAGAACCTCAATTTTGGAAACAATGCCAATATATTCCCGAGCGGGAGTTATGTGCACCATCTCTTTCTTGTGAGTTTTGTGGTGGCGGTTGGAATAAGTGCTCGGTGTCTTGTTACCGTACCCTAAATCTTTCTAATAAATTTTTTAATGATTCTTGTGTTCTTTATAATATGGATTCATACAGGAAATTATTAGATCAATTTGGGGATCTTTATAAGAGTATGGAGCAAGCAATAACACACTTGATAGAAGGACAAGTGAATCTCCTTCATGAGGTTGATAGGTTTGGCTTAGATATTCGCAACTCAAAAGATGCATTGAGTGCAAAGACAGATGCGTTTGATACACAAAAATTTAGCTACAAGTTATGTGGGGTAATAAAGTTACTTAGAATCCAAATTGAGGAGGTAAAATGGTAAGGGCTATTACTTGATCATAATTTTCGTGAAGTTGCCATTATTGAGGAGAGTACACCAAACTTATGTGAGGATGTAAATAATAATGCAACCCATTAGTTTGGGCGCATTGGGCCTTATTCCAATCATTTTTCTATATTATGTTTAGATAGTGAGACATTAATTGAACTATTTGAGCCTATAGAAGAATTTGTTGTGCCTGAATCAGAAAAATACATTCCTCACTTAAGGCCCAAGAATTTTAACATGCGACATTCATTGCTTGGTTCCTTGATCTTTCTACCTAAGCCCCTTGAGCATGAAAGGAAAATATAAAAGAAGTTAGGGGTAAAATTTATAAGTTCAAGGTAGAGGAAAAAGTTGAAGGGTCATTCCGCAACATTAAATAAGGCGCTTGTTGGGAGGAAACCCACTAGTAGCATAGGTCTTATATTTTAGTTTATTATTATTTTTATTTTTTATAGTATCACTTTTGGTTTTTGTGTCATTTTTATTGTATTTTTAGTACTTTTTCGAAGTATAATGGAACACGCAACATACTAGCATTAAGGCACATAATGGGGATTGATTTTCACATAAACTATAAGTTGAATGATCGAATTCTACCTAAGCAGTGTTTCATTATGATAAGAATCACGTTGTGATGCTTATCAGGATGAAACATTGAAAGTTTCTGGTTTCATTATGATAAGCATCACAGCGTGATGCTTATTGTGATTTGTTTTTCGTGTTGTTTTTGTGTTTTTTGCAGGTTAATGGAATTCTGAGTACCCGAACTTCAGATATGGACATTGGATGATTGTAAAAGTTATCAAGATGGTTGGAAATAAGTGTGGGGTGCCCACATGAAGAACCTCAAATGAGAGAAGTCTGAGCATCTCATGCCATAAGTTGCTAGTGCATCGGCCTTTGACATTGACATTGGGTCTTGGGTGTATTCCGCAATTCTTTATTATCTTTACTATTTCTTTTCATATTCTTTTGTATTAATTGTAGTAGTCCTCTACTTCGGCTATGGAATACGGGGTTTGGTTCTCGTACTGGTGGTATAGTAGGTGCTATCATGATTCGAGAAATCAGGTAGTGACACAAGATCTAATATTTGTATCATCTTATTGGCTTCAACATCTCCTTCAATTTCTTGACCCGTAATTGCTTTTGCCAGTGGATCACTAGTAACAAGCAATGACACTTCCTCGTCTGTATCAAACACTATAATTGAAGGCAATTCGTCACATATTACAGGTAAATTTAAGGCTTTGTAAGCATCAAATACTTCAACTTTATCATGTGCCCTCATAGTTAGTCGCCCTTCAGCCACATCAATTAGTGCACGACCAGTGGCCAAAAATGGATGCCCTAAAATAAATGGGACTTTTGGATCTAGCTAAAGACCTAAAATAATGAAGTCCACTGGAAATATCAATGCTTCCACCTGCACCAGCATGTCCTCCTCTATACTAAAAGGTCTGACTAAAGAGCGATCAACCAACTATAAAATGATTGTGGTGGGTCTCAAATTATCCAAACCTATTTTCTTGAAATAACACATTGGCATGAGATTTATACTTGTTCCTAAATCACATAACCCACGAACATTGAGATACCGACCAATAGTAATCTGAATAGTGAACCTACCTGAATCTTTATGCTTTATGGGTAATCTATTTTGAATGCACGATGTTCACTCCTGAGTAAGAGCTACTGTGGCATGCTCAGTAAAATGATCTTTGTTAGCCATGATGTCCTTCACATACTTGTCATACTTGGGAATTTCGGGAAAGACATCAATCAAAGGCAAGTTAATATGAACCTACCCTAACAATTCCTTAAACTTTTGGAATTGCTCTTCTTCTTTTTATTTTTTCAATTGCTGAGGAAATGGTGGTGGATGTCTCACAATGGATGCTGCTTCCCAGACTTTGTGTATTTTTCCTTGGTACTGTCAACATTATTGTTATTTCTATCTAATTTTTTGCTTAATTAACCTTCCTTTTATGACACTAACTCCTTTAACTACAACCTGCTTATCATTATCACTACATTGACTTGTTTTGGGTTAGCCATAAGATTTTTTCTAAAGCTCAGGATTTGGATCCTCAACCTTTCTATCTTCCTTGATGGAAAGAAAAGAATTTGGAACTTCCTTTCCAAGTCCTCCCATGTAGAAATAAAGTTAGGTGGTTCTGCAGCTATCCACCACTTTGCATCACCTAGCAAGGATAATGGAAACAGAGCGAGTCTCATGTAATCTGGTGAAACTCCCTCTGGAATATAGGTTTCAATGATCTCAAGGAAGTTCTTAATGTGCTGCTACAGATCCTTATGTGAAAGACCAATGAACTGTCCTCTAGAAAGAGATGCGCCATATTTTGTTTTAGCTCTAATCTACCTCTAGGTGTGGGTTTTCGTATAACAGAGGTAGAATTAGTGGCCCTTAGAATAGACACCTTACAGATTGTCCTTGCATCTTCCATTTCAACAGGCACTACAACTGTTGGCTGATCCAGCGGAACTGGATAAGAAATCACCTCGTTCCTTTGATGTTGATGAAAGAAAAGTTTTGGTTCCTACAATGGTTCCACCAAGTCTTTGTTCCGTGACAGATTAGCAGTAATCAATTCCTAAAAAATGAAACTTGCTAAGATCAAATCATTAATAATTGCACAATAAAAGATATCTACAAGAATATAAAACTTTCTAATTGCTAAGTCCTCGACAATGACGCTAATAACTTGTTACGTCCAAACGCACATGCAAATGTACGTGGTCTTACAAGGTATATGGTGGCTCTTTTGAGATGGATTTTGAACCCTCAAGTACTTGATATAATATATTAGTACTATAAATGAATCTTGTAGGCAATTTAATATTTATGCAATTGTGTGTAACAACATAAGAGGTTTGATTTTATACTATTCTAAGCTTTAACTATGGAAAGTTAAATGAGACTTGGGAAGTAATAGCCAGTGTTAACAATATGGATGAACATCCAAGGTTATAGCATTGAGCATATTCATGCATGATCCCAGTTTTCCATAATAATCATTTACTTCTCTAATTGTTGATTCAGGGGTTACAATTATGCATTAGGTATGTATAGTCTTCTAATCGCTATCTATACAAATCCCACAACTACTTGGATTGACTTTTGTTGTGATGACTTAGAATAAATGCATTGTAGATGTCTTCCCTATTTAATCAACTGAGTCAACTAAGTATAAGATCTTATATTAATTGAAAATCATAGTTAACTTAATTGAAAATCATATTTAAATATCTAATTTTAGCATCACTAGATATGATCTCACTCCTTACACTATTGTTCCACTCTTCAGATTCCTAGATTAGTGCACTTTCAAAGTTATAGATATATTCTAATGATGGCCAATCATTAAAATAGATTAATACAGCAGTGTAAGAACAATCAATATGAGAGGTAATCAAGTGTTTATGTTAAACCAATATCATGAATCAAGTGTCAACCATAACCGCAGAACAAGGGTTTTTATCCACTAAAACCATACTCAATCGATAAAATATCATCTTTAACATAATCATACAAGAATTGAGCAATAGAATGTATGTGTTGTGTCTTCTCCACTTGCTTCTTTCTCTCCCAAGTGATACTCACCACCAAAAAACGTCTCATAAAGGTTTATATAGAAATTAAAAAGCACAACAAATCCTCTAGAAACCTTATTATGGAATAGGCTCTTGCCAGTGGGATTTGGTAGTCACCTCGTAGGATGACCTTCTGCCCCCAACTTAACCTATAAGTAGGCACCATTTATAGCAAAGAAAAATAGTGTATCACAACGTGATCCCAATCATGATGGAATAGACATCATGTTATGATACATATCGTGATAGGCACACTTTTCTTGTATTTGATACCTGCTCATTTTGTCTTCCATTTCCACTTCGTCTACATTATTTGAGGCTCCACATACTCCTAAAATAGGCTAATCATATAGGTTTGTAATTCTAAACACATATCCATTAATATAACATATAATTATTCTTTAAACCATGCTAAAACATGGGACTTTAATAGCACTAAGGCATATAAATATGCCTAAGATCATAAGACAATCGCAAACAGGTCCAAGGGTTGAAAACCCTATTCATGAGGTCCATGAATGCTGTGGGAGTATTAGTCAAATAGAAAGACATGATAACAAACTCAAAATGTCCATAACATGTGTGAAAAGCTGTCTTAGGATTATCTGACTCCTTGACCTAAAGATGATGATAGAAGGAATGAAGATTAATCTTAGAAAGGTGGATATCACCTTGCAGCTGATCAAACAAGTCATCAATCTTTGGAATGGGGTACTTATTCTTGATTATGAACTTTCAGTGGACGGTAATCGATACATATATGGAGGGAATCATCCTTCTTACGCATGAACATGACAGAGGCACCCCAGGAAGGCACATTAGGATAAGTAAACCCTTTGTATAAAAGATCTACTAACTGGTCCTTCATTTCCCTAAGCTCAAACAGTACCATCCTATATGGAGGAATATAAATAAGTTGAGTTCTTGGAACAAGGTCTATGATGAAGTCTATCTCTCTGTTAGGAGGAGCTCTTGGTATGTCCCCTGGATACACATACACAAAATCCCTGACAACATTAACCAAATAAATATCTAGAGTCTCGGACTTAAATTAGTGAACTCTAACCAATGATAGATACACCCCTTAGAAATTATCTTTCTAGCCTTCAGATAGGAAATGAACCTTCCCTAGGAAAACTCCCCAACCACTTAAGAATAGTTATATAAGGAAGTTGGAAATGAACAAATCTAATCCTAGAGTGGACGATAACATGACATGAATGGAGCCAATACATGCCTAGAATAATATCAAAGTCTATCATATCTAACTTATGCAAATCAATAGGAACAACCATACCAAAATAGAAATGGGACAACTACAGTAGACTCTCTCAGCTAAAATAGGACCTTCCACGGGTTCTGAAATAGAGAATGACTCAGATATAACCTTAGGATCTACACCAAATTATCTAAAATACAGGGATATAAAAGAAAGCATATCTCCAGGGTCTAACAATACATACACATCTACACCATACACTCTCAACATACCCATGACCATATCGACGGACTGCTCCTGATCATGTTGGAAACCCAAAGAATAACTATAGTTTTGGTGCCATCTTCCACTGATAGAAGCAGAAGCACCGTCTTGAGACTGGCGTGCTGCTAGAGCTGCTGTTGGAGGAATTGTCTGTGGTATGGCACCACAATGATGAACCATGGGATAATATATCTGCCTATGACCTAGAAACCCATATGAATAACAGTTCTTCGAAGGACACTCATGAAGATTTTAGCTAACCTAGCCACACCAAAAACATCCGCTAAATCCAACCCTAAATTGTCCCAAATTAGGGTTACCACACTTAGTACATATCATAGCCCTACTTCGTTGAGATGACTAAGATGACCTTAGTACATATCATAGCCCTACTTCGTTGAGATGACTAAGATAACCTATTCTACTAGTTCTTCGGAGGCCTAAATTTCAACAAAGGAACACTAAACGAAGAAGGGGACGGTCCCTTAAAACTCTGCTGATGATGTCTAAAACCATCTGACTTAAGGAAGACTAGCTCTAAAATGACAAGTCTTACACCTTTTGCTCTACTAACTCTCTTTGTACTAAGACTTGTCCTTTTCAATCGGCTCAAGTACACCATCAGCCTACCAATATCCATATCAGTACTCAACATAGCCCTCTCCTTATGAATCAAATAAGGAGAAAAACCAAACTCAAAAATATCCATCATGGTATGCATATCAACAATCATATAAAAAGCATACCTCGATAACTTAGTAAACCTCATACTGTACTCGATAACTAACATGGATCCCTTCTCTGAGCTTAAGAACTTTCTAATCCTCTCTTTACTCTTCTCTTTAGGAAAGAATCGGCCCATGAACACTACCTTGAACTCATCCCAATATAGAGGAACTGCCCCAACTCCCAAATTCTTCCTCTAGAGATCACACGAAGACTTGGAAACATCTTTCTAATGGTAAGCTGCCAAGTCAACCAAATCACCATAAAAAATCCTCATTATATTAGAAATTCAACAAACCTTCTCTCTTCTTATAACCAACAACCCTCAAACTATCGAACTCTAGAGGACTCAATCTCAGGAACTCCCTCACTCTCCTCACTCTCGCATCCATACCTATTGGATGCTGAGCCTGTTCCACCACTGTCTAAGCTATTAAGTAAATCATGTTATAGAACTCTACATTAGAGATATTGTCAGGCTATGGGGTCGCTTGAACAAGTGGAGCTTGGTTTTGCTGACTGTGGTTCTTGGCTTGATACGCTAGCTATTTGTGTGGAAGAATAATCTAAAAGGCATAAAGCACAAGTTAGAAAGAGAGAGTATATCTGGTTTAAACTCTAAAGCACAAAATAGAAATCAACATAAGGGAAATTTTTTCCAACGTTCAGTATCCTCTCAATCATAGATGTGCTATAGTCACACCCACTACTGAGATCTTACCTAACACTATCATGCAACATAACCTCAGACTCTATGAGACTAGTGCTCTGATACCAAGATTGTCATTTCCCGAGCTCACCCCTTGGGATGGACCACATTCTTATCTACTAAGTAACATTAGCAGCCTCAAACAAACCACGTGGACCACAAAAAACTCTACTCACATCTCTTAATGGGAGCAATAATAAAATATCATAACTGTAATGGGAACTTTACAATAATCAATAAATAGTCTCAATAAAAGAATAGATAAATTAAAGTCTCAAAACCATACATTTCCGTCTGAAAGCCTTTACTCTCTAAATAATAGACTGCTAGCACAAGACTTTACTAGCTAGTCTCAAATAAATAAAATAATAAATAAATAAAGATAAATCCCAAAATTTAGATAAAAAAATAAAATAACTTTATTGATGGCCCTCGAATGCTATGAGGACTCACCAATCTCTCAGTCTTCTAGGAATGCAAGTAGTGTCTACTCTGAACGTCCAGACGACAGGTACAATTTGCATAGGGGTTAAAAACATGCAACAAGATTAGAATAAACACATAAATATGCACTGAGTATGTGAGAAGGTATAAAACAAACTATACAATATAATGGTAAGTACTACGCAAACCATGAACAGTAAAATTTGAACTTCATCTATACCTCAAATAAGCAATTTAGCAGTTTATAATAAAAACAGTTAAAAAACTCATTTCTCAAGTAAACTTTGTTAAACAAAAGATAAAGACTCAGTCAAAAACATTCTTTCTCTTTCTTTCTTTCAAAACCTTCAATTTTAGCTTCTATTCGAGAGTTCTTATAACTGACACACCTCAAACCAGATAGCGATGAAGTCCACATTACCTTGTGTGTAAGGGATCTCATACCTCACCACATGATGATACACATTCTCTCTAGTGGATCTAACTGGACTACTAGGTACAACTGAATGGTATAAAAATAATACCCTATGATGGCTAGCAGGTTGAGGTAATAAATATAGGGCCTCTTCCCACCCTCTCGGAGATAATACTCCTCCCAAAAAATACTATCGATTGAACTTTTTATTTCATTCTCCTTGACTAGTGTGCACCCTCAGATAAACCTCTAGACCTTTCCGGACTCTCAATTTAGCTAGAATAGTCAATTTTAGTTAATTTAGACTCTTCATTAACTTGTCACTTCATAGATTATCAATTGAGAAATAAAATTATAACTTCTCATAAATTAATCTTAATCAGATAAAATAGAAGACTTTTACATGCTTTATATTCATATTCAAAATCATGTAAAATGTCAAGTAATTATGACGCTTCAATGATCAGTTCAAGTTTTTAAAGTAGACTTTAAAATTATCAATTAACTCATGCTTCAAAACTCTTTTCATACTTCTATATTCAATTTCAAAAACATGCTAACTCATGAGGACTTTCAAAATTAAATAAGCATCATGAAATCTTCATAATTATATCTAAAGGATATCTGGTAAACCATCAACTCAAGGAATCTTATTTATAGAATTAAATAAGTACCCTATCATACTTCTACATCATCAAAACTTTACTTAGAAAAGGGATTTTGGGCACAAGGATGAAAGGAGTCCTTGTATATAGCCCATGTACCTAAATAGAAGAATGTCAACAGAGAAAAACCCAATGATTAAACTATTGGAGAAGAATCTCTATGAAACCCTAGCTTTCCCTCTTTGGTGAAGTTTGAAGAAAACTATTAATTTGCTTAATTAGCCAAAAAATAAATGGAATAAAGTCTTGGGGTTTGTATAATGTCATATATAGATCACAAACGACATGGGTTTGAGGCAGAAAAGGAAAGGAATTGAGAAAAGTACCCTTCATTAATTAAGTAGAAATCATGTTGGTCATACTCCACGACTTGTGGAGTAAAAATTCATGGCTCATGAAGTGCACTTCTCAGAGTTGTAAAGTGAGCCTTGCTAACCAGAATGAGGCTGTAACATCATGACTCTATACCACGCATTTTGGTAAGCCACTCCATGATCAGTGGAGTGGTTTCATGCAAACGAGACAAAGAATTTTCAATATGAATCTTCAAAAAATGATTCCAGAAGGATGACTCGTACACCCTCACCCTATGTATCATGAACCAAACTCTTTGATACCATCTAGAATATGGAACACTCAGGCTATGCAGTACAAATAAGGATCACGACTCGTGAGGTATAAAACGATGAGTCATGGTCATCCCCTTTTGGCACTTGGGAACATTTTTCAACTTTATATAGTCTTAGACTTTATTTTTGAGCTTCCATTAAGTACAAAGAATTACATGTTTAATTATCTTAAAGTACTAAATTTATACATTCTTAATGTAGTTAAGCTTAAAACTTCATAAAAAGTTAAGTAATTGTGACACTTAAATTCTCAATTAAAGTTTAAGTTTAAACTTTTAAGACATCACCAACTCATGCAATATGACTCTTACTCGTAACATACTTCAATGTCAAACTCATCTATTTTGTATAACATAACAAGTTTCATGCTTCTTTCACAAATGTACTAACATGACTCTTTAACTCGAGAAATATGCATGTTCATAGCCTCTAACTCATATGGACATGCAACTTTGCAACCCTAACTTATAAGGACATACATATCATTGGTATCACATGTATATTCATGGAATGTACTTGTTGTCCATCAAGGAACATGCCAAGAAGGGTAATCAAAATATATAATGTGAATTGGAAAACACTAACAATTTCTACTATGAAATTCATAACTTAGAGAGTAAGGGTTTGGATAGGGGTGGAAGACAACCCTTGTTAAAGTCCCACATACCTTAACAAAGCCTTAACTTACCATGAAAGAAGAATCAAGAAGACCTTAGGTTGAGAGAAAGGAGAAGTCTCGTATTTGATTTCTTTTCTTTCTCTTGTCTGATTTGTAAAATGACTAAGGGAGGGGTTTTGATTTGTATAAATTTAGGAAATAAGGGTAGTTTAGGAAATTTAATAATTCCTATGTAATATACTCACATAAGAGATTGCAAAATAATGTAGTTTGGTTAGGAATCAATAGAGGAAAAAGTCGGAGATAACCTTGCAAAAATGGAGAGAGATTGCTCAGAATTTGGACTAACCCTGATAGAACCCGTGTTACGGATCCAAACTTCTCATCTGGCCAACTGTGACATGATTCTTGTTATTTTTAGACTCCTCTATAAGTTTCTCTACACAAATTTATAAACATGTAATTCTTTCTAATGGGATGCTTTACTAAAGTGGTTGTAACTCTTTACTCTGAACTTGAATTAACACACGGTTTGTTGAGTTGTAAAGTAGACTCAGATACCTTTTTGTGGATTGGTTATGAGTTACATAAATCCTTATTTATTATAAGATATAGATATAATCATCTAAAGTTTATTAATGCATGAAATGAAATGAAAACATCAATGGTAGAAATACTCTGGACTTAACTTTGATCTAAGAGTTCCTTTTGGCCTCAAATCATGTAAAAACTACTCCCACACTTTAGAAATAATTTTATCACTTTAGAATAAGTGGAAATTCTTAGTATACATAATTAAACATGTCATTTGAATGTTTCAAATTTTAACTCAAATTTTGTGGTGTTAGACTACCTCCCCCTTGAGATTATTCCTCCTCGAATGAAGGTTTTAAAATGACACTAAGGGAATTAATTATGAGAGTTGACTTACTGACCATT
>JBDJHY010228839.1:0-11060 GCA_039654485.1 Withania somnifera
CGCCCTCCTCTGTATAAGGCCATAAATAGAGGTATGATAGGATGAAACTCATGGAAGGAACTTTTCCTGTATACCTACTACTTCGCTGTTTACCCCTCCCCGGTAGCTTACGTACTTGGATTGAGATGATAGGGTCCACACTGAGCCAAAGCCTATATAACAACATAACTGTCATAATCGATGGTCATGACCGAATGCCACTACCAAGAACATATCGATACAAACACAAGACTTAGTTGCGAAGCTGTACCGGGTCTAAATCCATCAAACACTAAGTATCCATGCCCATAAAAAACTGGGAATAAAAATCAGCTAAAGGCTGAATCTTAGCATCCGACATCAGGCTGAAGCTATAAGTGCCAACGAGGTCATGTAGTTGGTGCTAGGTTTAAGTCTTGGACTAAAATAGTAGAAATAGAAGTATCGAGCGCCCAACCAACAATCGGGTTTTTTAATAGTTTAAGAAATCCATCAACAGTTTATTTTAATCAAGTATGCTAATAAATTGATTTCATAATCAATACATAACCAATTTGTATCCTTCGTTAGACCTCCATTTGGTCCTCGACTCACGATTCCACCCACGATAGAAAGGGTACATCCAATGCTTAGACTCATTTAGAAGATTCTGAATGGGTAAGGAAAGATATAGGAATAATCTAATCTGTGATCATTTTCATTATCAAAAACTCAAAGTAATACAAGTCATCAATATATCAAAATAGGCCCTTAAGGAAAAATAATATATGAGAACGGGCTCGACAAGGCCATGTATGTTCCAAAATAGTTAATACTATGCTCTGGGCCATAATAGTGGAGACCAATGCATAAATTCTTTGTAACACCATACAACATGCATGAATGATATGAGCACAATCACAGATAAAGATCACAGTATGTCCTGTCGGCCTTGTACAAAATTGAAATCAGTAAAGCAAGCATAACCAAAAAAATTAATTTTAGTGACTCACAAACATTTCCAATAATCCCACCATCTAGTTCCAGAGTCCGTACATGTCACACGATAATCTATGATCAAAGTACAATGCCAATACGTAATCAAGAATCGGGTACAAGAAGAGAAAAGGGTCAAGGGTACCAACTTAAATTAACACAAGGATGGTAAATAGTACTATTATTTCTCATCTAAGACAAGTCTAAGATTGTAAGCATAGCCTACCCGTCCTCCGAAGAAAAACTTGCAAATATCACTTAGAAAATTCCCAAACTACTCCAAAACTCCAAAAACAAGCAAAGAACTCCAACGATCACGTAACTAGTAAAATAATTACATACATATTAATACGAGATAAACTAACAACAAAGGTTTTTATACACGAACCAAGAGTTCATCTAGACCAAAATCCACATTTCGAAATTATTGAAACTATCAAAGTTCAATTCCAAGATTTTGTTCAAGGAATGTTAACTAGAGTGAAATATATCAAAGCTTAAAGCTTTAAATATGGAAATGGACATAACAACCAAATGAATGAATCGGGAACCAAACCACAAATCTCGATAAGCCATAAATAACCTAGGGCCTCTATAGGAATACTCTAAGATACTAAGGAATGTAGAAAATGTAGAAATAACCAGAAGGGTCATTACAACATCCACTAATAAAAAGGCTCTCATCCTTGAATGTCTAAAGATAAAGGCTAAGAGAGGCATCACAATCCAAGGCAGAATAAACCAACCACACCAGACACACTTAGCTAATCAAAAGGCTACCTAAGGAATGGAACACCTCTATGGAACTTCAACTACTAGAAACTCAACAATCAACTACTTCTGAAAAATCACAGTTGGAATTATCACACTCCCTCATACAAATGCCAAGAACCATTATCAAGACTGAATAGACTCTTTCAAAAATATTCAACACATATCAAATATTAACTTCACGGAGCCAACCAAAGAAGAAATAAGAACGAATGGCCAACAAAAGTATAAAACTGGGAACCAAATCACTATCACTAACCAAGAACCAAAAGCATAAATCATCAACCAACTCATCACTAGCTGCCAAAACTAAAAAAATAACACATAATACAAATTAAAACCCATAAATGCTCATAATAGCCTATCTAGACTGCTAAAACCCCAAATATTCCAAAATTCATTATCACTCAAAAAGAAGTCCAATCAAGAGAATAACTTAGTCATCAACTATAGAACCCAATCACAACATATAGCAAAGCCTCAGAATTGGTAGCCAAACCCAAAACCCAGGGCCTGACACAACAATAGACAATATCACATGAAATCAATCCTACTCCTAAAGCAACTTAAATTATTCATACAAAAATAGAATAAACCAAATCAGTAGGAGAAAATAAACCAACTCAATAGTCAAATAACCTCCAAAAATACAACCCAATGATAAACTAATGAAAACCACAAATAACATATCCCAAAAGAAATAGTAGACTAACTACATAAACTAAAATAACTCAATCTCAAAAGAAAAACTTTCCATAAATCCTAATACACATCAAATAAAAACCTTACATGGATGGAACGGTTAAAATAATAGTCTCTGACTATAGCTCAAGTATCAGTCTCCCTAGTCGAGTCGACTTACCACCTATAGGAATTTCCTACTAATTGTACAATAGGCTAATAAAGGGAGTCCAACATCACTCATATCAGTCCCCAATGCACGAATACACCTGCGGTAGGAAGGGTACATCCGACACTACCAAATAATGGGCTTATGGATAGGGTCCTAAGAAAGATGGGCCAAGGCAGAAAGACTCCTATACTAACCTACATCCCCCAAGGATCCAAATACAACTACTGAGCCAATCAAAACATAAAGAATTGAATATCAAAACACAAGAGGAACCAAAACAAAAGAGGTGCCGATATTAATTCAATTATTTTACACCATCGATCCAAAAAACTCCCAACTAGATGAATCAAAATCCAAATCAAAGAGATAACACAATGACCAAATTACCTAACTTTTATTCAATCCAGAAGTAAAGCACATATTGGAAGAGCATGACAAGTGATAATGCATCTACAGAAGAGACCCGAATAAGCCGACAAAACCATGCTAAGTACCATACCAACCTAAGAACCTTAAATAGGAAAATTAAACCCATCAAATCTACAACACTTCCAAGATTCACAATACTAACCAAACTTTCACTATGCTACTCTGATAACCCTTAACAAAGCATATAGAAGGTCTCTGCTCAAAATCCAAAAATGACTCAAGCACTAATTGGAAATACAAATCCATACTCGAGAAAAATCAAAGATGCTAACCCAAATTGACAATCGAATCACTACCAACCATACGATGGATGACTCAATCCACTAAAATATCAAAACATCGAGGAAAGTAACACTAGGATCAAATCCCTCTATCCACTACTAAGGCATCAAACGGGGGAGATAGAATAAGAATAAATGTATAATAATTCTCGGTAAAAATCCACAATCCCTAATCTAAACCTCAATCCTTACAACTCAACAAAAACCAAAAGACACATGGGATAGGTAAAGGATTAAAATCTCAAATCAACCTCAACAACCAACAAATCAAACTCCGTTTCAGAAGAAAGGTCATAGGAAGCATCAACCAGTTTTAGAGGCTACATGGGAGATCGAGTCTGACGTGCATAGAAGATATCCATAGCTTGTTGAGGCTCCAGGTATTTTCTATCCCTTTATATTTGAATACAAATATGTTTTTTAGAGATAGATGATATAATAAGCCTGAAGGTCAGTTTTAGTAATATTTATAATATTACTATTTTACCCTTTTTGAGATTTTTCTCGAGTCATAGTTAATCGATTTATGGGGTTGATTTTGAAAATGGAGCTAAAGTTGTACACTTTGTGAATTTTTCAATATTTGGAAGATCTTATATTGAAAGAGGTAAATTTAGACCTAATTTGGAATTCTGAGTCTTAAAATGGAATTTTATTAGTTTCATCATCTCCGAAATGTTGAAATTATCCTAGGAGGACCTTTATTTTTAATTTTATTTTTCCATGTATATTTTAGCTCTTTTGGTTGAATAAGTTGAGTTTTAAGACCAAATAGCATTTTATTATCGGTAGCTCGTGTGCTAATTTAAATAATTTCGATTGATTCAAGAGGTCATGTTTGGGCTAGTAGAAAGTCCAAAACATTTTTCGAGAGGTTTGAGGGAAAACTCACCTTTTTTGGTAAACTTCCCATTTTTAGTAACATTAGGGGGTATCGGGTCAAGGATACCTCAGATTTGATGTTTCTATTGAGTTTGGAACATTGGGTAGCATATATGGTTTACCTAAATGGTATTTCAAATGAATTTCGAGGGTCTGATCAGGGTTAAATTTTCCATTAAATTTTCTATCATTTTATCTTCTGGTGCTGGAACCATGCCTTCATTGCGATTGCTTGGAGGCGTGTCATGATCATGAAGGTAATTTTAATTATGAATCATAATCGTGTATGGGAGCATTTCTATCACGTAGGTTATTTTGGTTAAGCATCATCGATCGCTCATCTAGGGGATGCGATCACATAGAGTAAAATTCATTGTGATTGTAATGACTTACATTGTGGTTACGTAGATAGTGAGTTGGGAAATAAAAATCACTATTCACAAGCTCCTCTTCCCTATTTCACTAGTTTTTACTTTGTGAAATAAGTTGGGGTATTTTGAAGGATAGTTTTTGAGGTGTTTCACTTGGGTAAGTCTCTTAAACAATGATTCTTTGATTACCCACTAACTATTCCTCAATTTTAAAAAAGAATTTGGTGATTTAAAGATATAAAATTTGGGGATTTTGGAGAAAAACCTTGAAATTATATTTTTGACTTTGGGGAGTAAATTACTACTCTGATTTTGATAGGATTTCATATTTATGATCCATGAAACATGGGAAACTTATTTTTCATCAAAAATTTCAGAAAATCCATTGACCCTTAGTTTTTGTTTTTTGTGGATAATTTTGGACCTAGTTTATATGAATATCAAAGCTCATATTTATTATGTTTATCTCATATTTGATTATATACTGCAGGGTCGGAGCATATACACAAAGGAAAATCATCTACTTGATTGGATTTTCTCTATTTAAGGAAAATAGAGGCTTGACTCTATTACAAGCTATGTAGAATCCTTATTGTGTATTGTTTACTTGTAATTAGAAGTAATGGGAAATCTTGGGGGTATTTGTGTGGGTTTAGTGATGAATAGTGATACCTACACCAAAGTTAAGTATGCAAGGTAAAAATAAAGGAACAAAAACAATACTAATAATGTGATTTACTTATCCTCCAATGAGTAGAGTTATTTTGTAATCATTGTGATACCTATATAGGGTTTATACATTGTCTGGAATTGATTGATTATAATGCCCATGTGTGGTACTTATTTACCATGCCTCAATAGTATGATTGATAGTTTGTCTTGTGAGGGTATGTTGATTTATTTATATTGATGTGCCAGGATTCTCTTTATTTTTGATAAATATTGTTTTTCTTTGTTATTTCACTAGAATACTAGTTTGAGTGAATTATCAAAAGTGTTGCCAGATGGATCTTATATGGATTAACTGTCTAAGTCTCTCCAGTGTATCTGATGTGACTGGATAACCTAATCTTTTCGATGGAATTTAAGGTGACAGGTACTGCATGACATAGCTAGAACCCATAGGCCTTGACCATACTGGATAGTGGCAAGTGTGTAGGTAAAGTGATTATTTATATTGATATTAAGTTGTATGTGTTCTTCTTCTTGAAATAGAAATCCTCGAAAGTGATGAGATGTGATAAAAAAAACTCCTTATTTGAATATAGTTTGAAAGAATTTATAGTTCTACATGATATTAGTATGTTGGTCTAGACATCTCAAAATATATCTTACAAGTTCATTTCTAAGTTTCTCGTATGTACGCTTCCTACCGTGGTTGGACTTGTGGGGTAGGTATTGATATGGATACTAGACTTGATTATTGTTCCTAGGTTATCTCAGCCTATTTTAGTATGTATTCACTTCATAAGTCTGACTCTCGATTGTGCCAGATGTATACTTCCTACCGTAATTAGAACTATGAGGTGGAAACTAATAAGGTATCAAAGACTTCATCTACTAGGCCATATTATAATGAGTAGGGTACACCCCATAAGTTGTAAATCAACTCGGGAGGCTCTCCTCTGAATGGTCTAAGGATTTGATACTATGTTTGGTACTATTTAAAGGACTTGGTTGATTGTTGATACTATTGTTGAGTTGGATGTAATATTGCAATTGGGTGGTCACTTACTTGACTTTCAATTTATTCTGTGTTTAGAGCCACCTATTAGCTTCCCCAAATCATTTATGATTTGCAGAGATTGTTTGTTTAGGTCCGTAGCAGTTCTATAACTTGTTATCTCAGTTTTCCAGTTTTCAAGGCTTAATCTTATAACAGTGGAGCTTGAGAGTGAATTCTTAGTAAAAGCTATCAGAATCAGATTTCAACAGTTTTGTTAGCTTCAGAATACCTACTTTGGTCTAGTTTTACCATTAGGTTTGGTCACAGGGTTTTCGTTTTGAGCTTAAGTTATTTTATGGAAATTTAGTTCAGTTGGATTTCATTTTGGAGCATGGATGGGATTTTGATAATCGGAGTATTAAATCAAAATTCTGATGCTTCTATCAGCTCTGGAATGTTTACTTTGGTCTAGTTTGACCTTTAATTCATGTCCCAGGGTTTTTGTTTTAGTTTGATATTCCTTGTGGAAATTTAGTTGAGCCAAAGTTCATGTTGGAGCCTGGGTGGAATTTTGATGATTGGAGTGTTGTATTGGAATTCTGACTCTTCCATCAGCTTTGAAATGATGATTTTAGGCTAGCTGGGTCATTAGTGACCTTCTAGAGGTATTTGAGCTCATTTTGAGGATTCATGTGGGAAGTTAGAAAGTTGAGCCATTTTATTAGTTTGTGTTGGGGATTCGTTTTACTCAATCAACCTTTGTTGGCCACTTCTTCAATTCCATTGCATTTGGAATATGTTCTCCATGCAATTTGTATATTAGGTTTGTTGCTATTGGACTCCTCTTTAATTTCGAGCTATCATTTGGAAATTGTACTATTGTAGAAATATCTACAGGTCCAGTTATTCAGCGCGATCGCCCTAGTAGGGCGTGATTGAGGTAAGTTTCCTTCTTCTCCTTTAGCACAACAGTTATGGTAGGACCCAATCTGATTGGTTATGGGATGCACAATGCACCTCGATTGTGTTGCATCGCACCCAAGTCTACATAAGCTAGTTCCTTTGAAATTTTAGACCAACTCCATATATATTTCCTCTCTTCCACTCTTGTATACCTACTAAATTATTTCCAAACCTTGCTAGTTGTTTGTTGAAGTGTTTGGAAGTGATCTTTAGCCCCTCAACCTTGTCTTGGGTAAGCTTTGTCCTCTCCTCTCCTTCTTTCTTACTTCTTGGTGCATGGATCTTCCATAGTGGTTTCGCTTTTTCTTGTCTAATGGAGGTTTAATTTGTAGTTGTAGTTGTAGTTGTGCGTTGTTAGGTTGGAGCTTTCTGAACCTATTTTATGCCTTCCTCCTAGATTTAGGGGTAGTCTTGCAACTTTGATTCCTCTACCTAATTTCTTGAAATCTATGTTCATGGGTACAAGCTTTTGATGTCCATTTGAGGAGCTATTTGGGGTCAAATTGAGATCTTTTCCGAACACATGTTCCTTGAGCTGAGGCCTACCTTATGTTATTTTTAGAGTATTTTTTAGGGATGTAGGGCCCATGAGCTCCTTTTTAGGCTCATTTTCTAACCCAGATTGCACTTTGTAAATATAGGTGTTTTTCTTTGTTTTTTGACTTTTGGTTACCTAATGTAATAAATTCAAGCAACTTTAGGCTTGTTCGGAGCTTCGGACTATTGTTACGTGCTTCTCAAGGACTTTTTCCGGTGACCAAGTAGGCTAGGCTTAGCATTCTCTAGACTGGACTATTATAGGGTGCTTGTATTGTGTGGCTAGATGTGTGAGATGGTTTTTAGGTTGGTGAACCTACATTATTAATTTTTTTTACCTATTTTACCTACTCCAAGTGGTCTCGTGGTGGGACATAAAGGTTTTAGTCTATGTTTGGGTGTCCCAGACTTGTCGCAAGTGGCCTTGGACCCTGGTGGTTGGGTTGTGCCTTGTTGAGATCCAAAGAGCGAGGTGTGTACTTAGCTAGTGGATTGTGGATGACACTTGTGCACTCTGGGCTTATCTATGAAATTGGTGTGCGGTACTCATGCATTTTAGATATTAGGCTTTGGTATTATGATCACCGGCACGACCTAAGGCTATGGTAAATGGAATAGGAACTTGGGTAACTAAAGCTGGGATGTTTTACTAGCTTTAAACTAGAAAACGTTATTCTTTCTTATATGTATGTATATGCTACGACCATTTGTTGGTATGACACTATTTTCAAGGTATTAATGGAAAGAGTTTTGAGTGTGTGGGCTACTGTCTTGATTACTGTAGGTGTACGGTACCGATATAGACTTGTTTTATAATGCGGACCTACTTTAGATTGAGATGCGTGGGAGTTCTCTTGATCTATAAGGCACAGACTCGAGGTGGGCGCTAAGCGATAGACTGGAGGCTCAGTCTCTTATTCCTATGGTTATTACCTGAGTTCTGCTATTCTCACCTCTGTGCATTTATCCTATTCATGTTGGTTGTGCTACCAACTTAAGGGGGAAGTCACGATGAGTTCTTGTTTTTATTGGTCGTGCCTATATCGGGATGGGGCGTCAGGTAGGCTTATTATGATTTCTTTTTAAATGTACCCGTTTATATTATGGGGGCCGTTTTGGATTATATCTGCTCTTTACTTTATGTATATCCATTCCATATTAGTCATTTTTACCTTTAACTATTTCTTTAGTACTAGGATACTCAACTAGAGTCCAAGTATGCTTTTTATGGTTCGTTTCTAGGTACTGTGTGATATTTTGATTCTCCTGTGCGATAGTAGTACATAGATTTACTTGCTTAGATCCTATATGTTCCTCCATCTTATTTGTAGTTAGCTTCTGTACATTTAAGCAACCTTAGCTATGTAGTTAGTTTCATACAGCTTACCTGCTCTTGTTGACCTATTTTCTTTCCTTGCTGTTACTTTACTTGTACCTTATTTTAGTCCAGTTGGCCTATAATGCCACTAGGTACCCATTTTTTGGTACTCATACTTCAATTATACATTGTTTTCATGGTGCATATACCAATATGGATCATCGGGGTCTACATGATCATGCCGAGTAGATTGTTGTCCTACAAAGACTACAGTGAGCTTCGACGTCCGAGAGATCGTGTTTCAAACTATTGTAGATTGGTTTATATTATTCATAGCACAAAATGTTTAATACTACTTTCATAGGAGCTTGTATATGTATATATCTCTTTTGTATGCTCTGATTGGTAGATCCATATGTCATTCACACCAGGTTTTGAGATTGGTTTGTATATATAACTCATTTTATTATTGGTTTTTATCCTTGGCCCATTGCATGTAACTTTGAGATATAGGGATAGGATTTTCTATAGGCGAGTTGTAAGTGCTATCATGACCCGGGTTTGGGTCGTGACAGAATGGTATCAAAGTTTAGGTTCACCAAATTCTTCGGTATTTGGAGCAAGTACATAGTAGAGTCCTACGGGTCGGTACGTAGACAGATATCCGTATCCAATCTTTGGGTGGCTATAGGGTACCATAGGAAAAATTTCACCCTTTTGTCCTTGTTGTGCATTGACATTCATAACATTTCTAAAAGACTCACCTTGGCTTCAATCTTTTGCGAATGGTATGTACCCGAGCTTCATCAGTTGATTGAAACCCTTACTTGACGGATCAAGAGGGGGTAGTAGTGGGTCTTTAGACGACCATTACTCCTTCGGCCACTACTTAGTTGTAGAAAGCTCCTGCTCCCCTCACACAACCAATACTTGCTGCTTTTAGAGACTTCTCATTACAGATGCTGCAGATTCTTGGTAGGGCAAAGATGGACGTGACACAGTCGTCTTCCCATAGGGAGGCACATGGTACAATGCCTCCCTCAATAAATACAACCTTGGTAGGATCACATATACTGCCTACTATGCCATCTCTGACTCCTACTAGATTTACATCAGTGACAGCTCCTTTATACCAGCCTTTGAGGTAAGGAAGATGTTCGACCACTTACTATGGATCGCCCCTGCTAGTTTCTCTGAAGCAGAGAGGCATGAGCCCCATGAGTTTATAGCTTCCTATGAGGAGTGTTTGAGGACCTTAGAGTTATTGTAGACACAAGGAGTTAACTTTACTACTTATTTTCTTAAGGGTTCCACTAGTCACTAGTGCAGGGTGTACAGAGATCGCAGGCCACCTGGTTTAGCCCCATTGATTTAGGGACAGTTTAGAGATACCTTTATGGCCAAGTACGTGCCTAGGAGTGCACGGGAGTTTTTGCAAGCTTAGTTTGTAGGTCTATAGTAGGTTACCAATATAGTATCAGAGTACGAGGCCCATTTCATTGAGCTTTCTAGATATGTAGGTAAGTTATTGGCTACAGAGGGATGGGATTTTCCCTTTTTCTTATGGATTAAAAGTTGGTTTGTAAGGAAAGGTGTATTAGATGTTGGTTTTGAAGAAGTCCTTCCTTGATATTGCCAACCATGCTCGCTGTATGGAGATTATAGCTTGCTAGGCCCAACACCGGTGCAAAGAGACAGTGCCACCAGGGCAGCTATTCGGGTTCTAGGTCCGGAGATAGAGATTATGATGGGATAGGTCAGTCCATCCATCAGTACCAAGATTCATTACAAACTTCTAATAGAAGACAGAGAATCCAGCCCACCATAGGCCCAACTTCAGATTCACGAAACCAGATTGAGGGTTCCAGAAGTAAGGCCAAAACATGGTGGTTATTTTGAGTGCGGGGAGGTGGGTCACTACGTTAGAGACTGTCCTAGGGATACCAGAGATTAATATGCAGAGGTTTGCTTTGATTTTTGGGGTAGAGGACACTTAGACAATGATTGCGCTTTGTGTAGGGCTACACAGACCTTA
>JBDJHY010228858.1:0-11059 GCA_039654485.1 Withania somnifera
TAACACTATTTTCACTTGTTTTAGTCCAGGAATTACACTCTGGCACCAGAAAAAGTATTCTTTTACTAATAAATACTGGGACTTAGGACCGACTCCGTTTGGCAGTGAGTACAATACTGGGAGTTGAGACCGTCGTAGTACGACAGTGAGAACTTTTTGACACATGTGGTACTATTGGTTGTGGAAATATAAGGATGTTGATTTACCGAGGGCCTTAGGTGATACTACCATATACCGGTGTTGTGTGCCTTGACTTGCTGAGTATAGCTAGCAAATATTACTGATATGAGGCACAAAGTGCCTGCAGGATAACACTAATATGAGGCACAAGATGCCGGCGGGATAAAATTGCAGTTCTGAAATTGGGATGTGAGGTTCTGATAACGATCATATATATGTTACTTTTTTGTACTTGTTTTCTTCAGTGTGCTCATAGATTGGGGTGGAGGATCTTTGGATGAGCATGTTTCTGTATACGCTGCGCTTTTTTCGGGGGGACTTTCAGCGTTTAATTGTTTTACTTTATTATCCGTATTACTGCTTAGTTGTCCTTATTGGTTACTTGCTGTTTCATGTTATGTGAGATTAATGCCTTACACTCTTATTCAGTTATTTATCCTTTCACTTGAGGTTACCGGTATACCGATAATGTTCTACTCCTATCATCTTTGATTCCCATTTATTGTGTTATATTTCACATAGGTTGTTGCAAGGATGGCATGTACGTTTCTTCCATTGCCTGAGATCCTTTTATGTGATTAGCTAGTGATATCCGTCTATGTGAAACTTGATTCGTACTTGAGTTGCTAGTTTTCTCGTATTATACTGTTTGCTTCTGTAACCCCTTTTCTTGTACTCTGTTATTTACTGCTTTTATTATTGTTATATGCTCAGTAGGCCCTCGAAGCCTACTGGGTACGGGTTGCTTCGACAGTTTGTACTCATATTACACTTGCCCATGTGCAGGTTCGAGTACAAGTTCCCGTTCGTGATATACAAACAACTGTTCGTTCGGATTTTATTCACATCAGAGATTCAGGGTGAGCTTGGCATCCAGTTATTCCTGCTTCTCTTCAGACTTATGTTTTTATGTTGATCTCCATTGTATTTCAGAGACATCTTCATACTACACTTACTTTAGTTTTATCATTCTTTTACTTAGTGGTTTGTTTGACATTGATACCGAATTTTGGGCAGGTTATGTTATTCTTTAAAACTTCCACAAAATATTATTTTATCTTGATTTTTGTTGTACTTCCGCATTTAATGTAGTAATCCTTCGCTTCGGCTTCAGACTACGGGGTTTGGTTCTCCTATTGGTGGTATAGTATGTGTCATCATGATCCACAAAATCGAGTCATGACAGTATGCTAGAAGAAAGGGGTAAGAATTTTGTGTAGGAGATTGATTATTCTTAAAGGTGTCACCAATGAAAGGGTAATGAGATTTGGTACGAAAGGAAAATCTACCCCAGGCTACATCTGTCCATACAAGTTTATCAGAATGGATTGCCAAGTAACATAATATTAGAGCTACCCCAAGAGCTTTCAATAGTTTATCTGGTATTTCATTTCTCAATGTTTTGGAAACGCATAGGTGAACCATCTCGTATTACTCCTATTAAAGATGTACAAGTTACAAAATATCTCACTTATGAAAAAGTACCCATTGCTATTCTAGATCATCTAGTTAGGAGTTAAGAAATACAAAAGTAGTTTTGATAAAGGTTTTGTGGAGGAATTAGCAAGTAGAAGAGATTACGTGGGAAGTCGATGAAGCAATAAAATCCACGTACCATTATCTATTTGAACCTAAAGAGAAAGTTCAAGATGCTAAATTGGAGCATTAAAAGGTATGCATAAATGGGAATATATTATGTGATTAATAGTTGGATTAAATTTACACTTGAACTTTTTTAGGCTAGATAATTATGCTAACATTAAAGGATGAATATTCCTAAGGGGGAGGATTTAACACCCCGTATTTGGAGTGTATTAGTTTAATGGGACTTGATATAGCCTTGTGGTATAGGTGAGGGACTCGATTTCTTATATGATGAGTGACGGTAAAATAGGTTTCAGGGGATTGTCCGTACATCTCAATACGATGAGATCAAGTAAACGTCAATTTTGGAAGTATTTAATCTTGGGATCGAAAGAGGGAATTTGAGTCTAAAGTTTGAAGTGATCAAGTGTATGTAAGTTTTATGTTAATTTAGGGGTTGCAATCTGAAAAAGGAAAAATATTAAGGTGCTTGTTAGACTTAATCAAGCTAGCAGGTGAGTCACATATTTTCTTAAATTAAATGGGATAAGTGAACCTACTCATAGTAATGTTCCAGATATAGACCCCTGTTAATACACTCACTTGAGGCCCAAACTAAGTAAAAGAAAAAGGAAAAGGAGAAATGGCCCAACTCCTAAATCTGTCCAAGGTCTAATTAGTTAAGTCCAACAAGGAATACAACTAAGTAGGTGCACCACTTACTTGGACCATATTGACTTAATGTTGGATCAAACTAAGGGAACAATTCTTTCCCAAAACTTAGAAATAGAAAACAAGAAGAATGGCATCCCAAGATCAACAAATAAAAGTCCCATTTTATAAATAAATAAATAAAGGCCAAGTAGGTGCATCACCTACTTAGACAAATTTGACCAATTTATGGTCTAAAATACACCAGAAAAGGCAGTAAAAGTATGGTCTTTATATGCAAGTTTTTGATCATTTTCCTCTATTTCAAGTCACAAAAAAGTAACTTCTCACAAATTTTCGCTAACACCCTCTAACCAGCAAATGATCTTTCCCAATTTTCCTCTAGGTTCAGGTTCTTAATTTTCTCTATTTTTTCTCAAGATAAGGTAAGTAAAATAGCTAATGGAATTATCATGTTTTACCCTTAGAGATTATGGTAGCATGTATCTCCAAACCTGGTTATTGAATACGGCCATAGGAGTTAAATTACAAGGCAGTCCCATATCCTTTTTAAGGTCCTTAATAATGATCTCCTCTTAAGGTGTTCAAGCATGAAAGGAACTTCAAAGTATTGAAGAATTCAAGTTGGTGGATCAACTTAGAGAATTAAGGTACGTTGTTTCCCATCTTTTCTCCTGTTTATACATAAGTTTGGGTAGAGAATTATGGATGTGTTTTCATAACAATTCAAAAGATGATGAGTTCAATATTATATGCTATGTTGAGAGAGTTTTGAATATGTTTTATAGACTGTTTTGTGTGAATTTGTTGGAGATATCTTGGTTGATGTTGGGAGAAAGGATGTGAGTAGTTGGGGTTGAAATATAAAAAGAGGGTGTGATGATACACCACTTGACAAGATGTTGTATGAGCTTGCTGTGTGTTACACTTCGTAAATTATTTTATGTGTGTTATTAACCCAAAATAGTTTTGGGGGAACCTATATATGAGCATGTATGGTGTATAAAGGCAGTGGGAGGAGGGTGAAAACAAAACCCTTAATTTGGTAAATTAAGGCCTTACTACTCGACTATTTTTAGGGTTTATTAAATAGACTAAATGTGTTGATTGGCTAAGAATACAAGATTTACTACTTACTTTATTGTATATTATTAGTCCAAAAGTGTGAAGGTTAATTTGGGATAATATTGGAGTCACACAGCAAGGTATGTACGACTATTCGATTTCCTATTCTTTGGCCTAAAATTTAGTATTTATGTACAAAGTAAGCTCTCTAGTTGCTCTTCCTTGAAAATGACACATAGTGGTAGCCTACAAACTCCAATATGGATACTAACTTCGTTTCCACTTCTTAATATGTTTAAATACTCCAATGCATGTTTATTTTCCAATCTGCATATGTACTTTGAATACCTAATTGCACAAGCCCTCCTTCTAGTTAAATAAGGTCCATGTGTTATTTCAACTCCTAAGCATTTCATTGGTTTGCAAACTACTCCCTACATCATTGATTCTGCATTAAGTGCTTATTTGCATGTCACTTGTTAGTTCTATTGTCCTGGAGCTCAATAATGCCATGACCATCAAAACAACCATATTAAATATTTATGAAAGATATAAGTGAATTTGTCTATTTATGGGTGGTATCCCAAGGGTGGAAAGAACACCTAGCATGGGTTGAACCCAATATAAAAGGTAGTATCTCAAGGGTGAAAGGAAATCCTAGTGTGGGTTGATAACGATTTGTATATTTATGAGAATCGTATCCACCAAGTTAAATTCCCTAGCATGGGTCATCCTGTTTTTACCACTGATTCGTTGGTCATTTGTATCATACAATGTAGAAAGATTATAAAGCGAAAGTAAAGTAAATAAAGGAATGTTATGCATATGATTCCACAAGTACAAGTAGCAGTAACATTTATCCTTATCTATATATTTGTACATCGTTTTATTTGAGCTCTTATCTTACATGTGTTTACTTTATACCTTACATATGGGGACCTGCATTTCATGTTTCAAGCATAGAATCTAGTAGATATCCCCAGTAGGAGCATAAAACATCCAGTGGTTTTTGTGAGCTCTAGTTTGATTTGGGTCTTTCTGAGTCTATAGCATATATTTTGGTATTGTATAGTAGCTAAGGGTAAGGAAGGGGCTTGTACTGACCTTAAAAAAGTATTATTTATCATTCAGAGTCATTGTATACTTTGTTAACTAAAGTGTGGTTGTACCACATCATATAGACATTGTGGCCCCAACGTCTAAGTCATGTATTTATGGTTTTTGTCTTGACTATAAGGTTTATTATAGTTAAAGTTTATATTCATATGTGGAAGCACCTTAAAATGTTGATAAAAATGTATTGTAAGTACAAGGTTATAGGTTGTTTCCCCCAAGACTTCATGACAATGGGTGTCTACCCTTTTTATTGAGATTTGAGGCATGACAATATCTCATTCATTAATCCTTGTTGAACATCTACATAAAATATGGTTTTAAGGCACATAATGACATAATTTGAAAAGGTAAGGTTTAACGTGTAATAGTTAGCATTATCATTATATATAATGAAAGAGAAAGACTAAGAGGAATATAATATAAAAGAACAAGAGTCAATGTATGATTTCTAACATTGTCATGATATTTAGATGCACGTGAAAATAATTATAAGACGATACGTTACCCAATTCAGTTCGTCTCACCAAGTTTTTCTATCAGGGGTATGAGGTAACGGGTTTTCCAGTTCTTGCCGACTCATCAAGGTTTCTGCCAGGGGTACAAGGTGACGAGCAAACCTTCTACTATATCTTCCCAAGAAAAAAATTGAGTACCTTTCTTGGTCATATGAGTCCTTCTATTTTGAACAAGTTGATTATAGAGGACCTGCTACCAGATCTTCCAAAGATAAAATTTTCAAATCATAAAGTCTATGATGCTTGTTCTAAAGGGAAACAAATTTGCTCCTTGTTCAAGCCTAAAAAAGCCATCAGTACTTCTAGGCCTCTAGATCTACTTTAAATGGATCTATGTTGACCTATGAATGTTGGCATTCTAGGGGGAATGAAGTAAATACTAGCGATCCTTGATGATTTCTCCCGTATGGACTATGTTCTTGAAAAGCAAAAAAGAAACCTTTCCTGTATTTGTAGGGTTTTCATAGAAAATTCAAGTTAAGCTTGTAATCATGAGGTATGATCATGGAACTAAGTTTCAAAACTCTAGATTTGATGAATTTTGTACTGAAAATGGCATTAGTCAACTTTCCTGACACTTGGAATCCTCAACAAAATGGTATGCTCCAAAGGAAGAACATAACTATTGAAGATATAGCTTTAACAATATTGATGGAAAGTGGTGTATGTAAAAGCTATTGTGTTGAAATCCTGAATACTTCATGTTATATAATAAATAGATGCCTAATTAAATACTCTTAAAATAAAACTTTATATGAACTTATAATGACCCCAAAGTTTATTTTGGGAATTTTCTGCAAAATTTCCATTTTTACCCTTTCCCGAGAGCTGTCCCGAGTCTTATATGTTTAGTTTACAGATTTGGGTTGTGAATTGGAGCTCAAAAATTTTTAATTTTAAAAATTTTGTAGTGATTGGAGGTCCTTGTGTTGAGTTTTGGGCCTCATCTTGAGTATTAGGCCTCAAAAAAGAATTTTGTCAGTTACATTAGCTTTGGAATGTGTAAATAGGTCTAAAAATATCATCGTTATGAATCCTAGACTTTTCATGTTGGCTATAACACATTTGACGGGATAACATTGAGTTTTGAGGTCAAAGTTAGACTTTTGTCAATGTTTGATAATTTAGCACTCAGATTCATATGTCATCAATTATGTTGGATCTATGATTGACTTAGGTCTAGTATAAGTCTTAGATAATGTTCCATGAGTTTCGGGTAGATTTTGATGCTTTAGATCAAAGTATGTGATTTACCAATGATGGGGTATATCAGGTCATGGAGATCTCAGATGCCCATTTTAATGATTACAATGTGTCCATAATATTTTTTTGCATTCAAAAATTGTATATGGTTTGTGTACAAATGTATTCATAGGCTTAAAAAAAAGTTAAAGTCAAAATCTGGACAAAAGAAGAGGTACGGACCGTACTGGACCAGGACGACCTATATTGGAGGTTGTTCCAGCGACTAGGTGTTTGTATAGTCCATAATACGTAGGGATGGTCAGTCCCACTGGCCTTCCCACAACACTTAGTCAAATTTTGACTTTTTCGGCAGATTTTAATAAAGGGTAGTTTGGGGTTTTCACGTATACCTTTATCTATATATGGGTTTTCCATGACTTTTGCCTCATTTTACACCTTTCAAAACCCTCTTTAAACATCATTAGAGATATTCTATCATTTGGGCAGCATGTCAAGGAAGTTACGACTCTTGGTAAGATTTCACACAAAATACATGATTTTCATGGGTTCTACACATGGACTCATACTTATTTCTTATATTTTGTATGAAACTTATTAGGATTTTAAAACTCAAGCTTTTATGAAATAAATTGATAGTTTAGCTACTTATTTGAACCGGTATGATGATTTTGACTTGATAATTAGAATCCCTGTTACATGGGTAACTTGAATTTCTATAAAGGCTTTCCAAGTTTTAAAAGGGTTTTGGGGTTTTTTTTTGGGACGCAAGTTAAGGAATACATTATGGTTATATCATATCATAATTACTCATGGTTAAATTAGAATTTCTATATTTTGTGGAGTTTGAGATGCGGCGCGAAGGCAAGGTATGCATTTGATTTCTTCTCCACTCTCTTAAGGCAAGTGGAGTCTTGAGCTTTTAGAAAGCTTTGTGAAATACACGTAGTGTATTATTTGTTTCTAATTATACACAGTGAATATTGATTGAGAATTTCCATGATGCATTGTATGCCTTATATAAACTTGAGTGAGTCAAATTCCATTCTCTTTATTGTGAAACCCTTGAGTGGCTTTTATTATGTATTGATTTCTATCATATCACTTTGACATGCATTTGGATTATTATCACTTACATGCACGTGATACTTGATATGAAAACCATGAATGGGGTGTGATTCCCGTGCGGCTAAGGTTATGTTACTTGATATGAAAACCATGGATAAGGTATGATTTCGGCTTGACAAAGGTAATGATGCTTGATATGAAAACCATGACTAAGGTGTGATTTTGGTATGACAATGGTAATGATACTTGATATGAAAATCATAGCTAAGGTGTAATTCTAGCGTAAAAACAGTAATGATACTTGATATGAAAACCATGGTTGAGATGTGATTCCGGCGTGGTAAAGGTAATTGGACGATGCATTATTCCTGATATTATCTCGAGGTACATGAGACAGACTTGCCTTGCATTACATTGCATTGCACATACATGAATGAAATACTTGTTGATTTTATATTTTGTGAACATGTCTATCATGAAGTATCTTTCTCTAACTCATTTATATGTTGATTGATGTCCATTTACCTTATTGTGGAGATGATATTATGAGCCTGATATGTCTAGATTAGTCATATGCTCTTGAAATTGATTCGAAGATGTCCATTAAAAATAATGAGAATCAATGAGAAAAGCCTCAAATGTTAAAATTGGATGTGATTCATGGAACCAGAGGAGCTCATTTTTATGATTGATTGAGATGTTTATTGTTGAAAGTTGCATTGTCCAATTCTTACTAGTATACATTTCACAAGTTTGATTCTCGATTGCGTCGGATGTACCCTTCCTACCGCGGGCGAACTTGTGGGGTGAAGACTAGTTGAGGTACTATAGAATTCCACCTATGAGTCCTTAGCACAACAAGTGGGATCCTTTCCATGAGTTGTGAGATGGACTCGAGAGAGAGAGCCAGCCTCCAAATGGGCTTAGTACCGCTGCACACTTAGGATATGAGATGAGTTATTTCACGTAAACATTGATACATCATTGAGTTATCCGGTAATGAATAGGGGATATTATTTTGATATGGACTTGATATCCAATTAAGGTAGAACCTTACTTGGTTTATTTATTATGAAATCATACTTTGTACTTAATTTTGTGCTTATTTTTACGTTGTGTAACTTGTTATTTACCTTTCATTATAACTATTGGCTATGATCTAATTTATAGCTAGTAGTCTAGAGGATTCTGGTTGGGATAATTAGAGAAGTCGGTGATTCTTCATTGTTTTGTTATAGTGTTGAGCCAGGGATACTTGATGAGTACCAACTTTTATTTGCTACTCACTCCCTTACTTTCTACACTTATGTAGGTTTAGAATCTTGAGCTGTGTGGCATTTTCCTTTCAATCAGTTCCAAGGCTTTGAAATCCAAGAGTTGAGGTAGTTGTTCGTCGTTCAGAAGATGCCCAAATTCTTTTATTCTATGTATTTGATCCCTTTTAAGGATCTAAGACATTTGAGACTGTGTATTTCCTTCGTCTATGTATTTCTTTTATTATAGGCTTGTACATTGCAACATCAGTTTGTGGGTGGTTCTATACATAAATTTTGACTTCGGACCTTCTTTATTTCTCATTGGTTTATTACTTTCTACAAATACCCTTATAGAATTTTACAGGCTTACCTATCTAGTTATATTAAGGTAGGTGCCATCACGACTTGGGATTTTGGGTTGTGGTAATTTTGTATCAGAGCCCTAGGTTCGTGGGTCTCACAAAGTACAAGCCAATGTTTAGTAAAGTCTCACGGATCAGTGTGGAGACATTCTTTACTCATCTTCAAGAGGATACATATCCTTTAGGAAGTTATTTCGGTCATTCTTTCATTCTTATCTTGTGTTATGTCCATCCATGTTTTAAGATAAGGTTTTTTTGGTGGCTAAGGCCAGGTCAGTGGCAAGAGATGAGGCCATCCCTATTGAGGAGACACCGACTAGGGGTCAGGAAATGCTAAAGGACCAGTAAATATCAGATCCCGAGGTTCCTCTCCTGTGAAGGTCCAGGATAGGACATCCTCATAGAGCCAGAGATTCATGATGCTGAGTGATAGGCAGATCCAAATACTAATGAACTCTATTGCTTTAGGAGACCTTACTACGAGTTGTGGGGTGTTGTAGATGTTAGCTCATGGTGAGGGTACAACTGGCACACCCTGAGGTTCTTAGGATGGTATAAGGGCTCAGACCCCAAACTTATAGCAGTAGGTTCCTATTATGCCTAATCAAGTTGGATATCTGACAATTATTCATAGAGATGAGGTTATACAGTTATCAGGTGTTGGGGACCTTGTTTTTCTTAGAGCAGCTATGTCAGACAATGAGCAACATCATTATGAGAAACTCAAGAACATGGATCCCCTAACACTTTAGAGTGGTAGAGCAGATGAGGTTGTTGAGTTTTTAGATACTTGTAAAGAGTTGTCAGAGTGTGTGAGGTTGGAAAACTTGCACGGGGTTTTTACACAACATTGTTGTTGCATGGTCCATCCCAACAGTGGTGGTAATCCTATGTAGTAGAAAGACTAGTCTAGTCTCCTTCTGTTACTTAGGATGAGTTTGCTTAGGATTTTATAAGAAATATGTTCCTTGGAGTGTGAGCAAGGAGAATAGGCACAAGTTTAAGGTTTTCACTCAGGGGGACATGACAATATCAGAGTATGAGACCTAGTTTTATGCTTTATCTAAGTATAACAGCTCACTTCTCATGGATCCAGCAGAGAGGATTTGTCCTTTTATCCATGGATTGGAATATAATATTCGTATGTCAGTGTTCAAATTGATCCTTCAGGGGGCATCATTTTCTAATATAGTTGCACAACTAAGGACACTAAGTTTATTGAGCAAGAGGAGTTCAGGGACACTAGGGGAAAGAGGTCCTAGGCAATTTTCTAGTGCATTATCTGGGAGTAAGGGATCTTTTAGGTAGAGGAGGGGTCATCACCTACCCTTCCATGATGCATTTCAGGCATCTATGCATACTTCAGAGATAGGATTTTCTAGTCATGAGATTTTTGGTTCAAATCGGCCCTCTCGAGGTTCTCAGCAGAGGAAGTCAGGTGGTTCATCCCAGCAAATTTTAGCGTCTAGGTCTTATTTTATTTATGGAGATCTAATTTACTTAATGATTCATTTTTACATACTATTCATGCACCCCAACCCATGCCACAGTACCCATCTATAGGACCAACACCTCCGGTGAAAGGTTGGGATAGAGCAAAATATGGTAGGGGTAGTCGGAGTCTTGCTATGGTAGGTCTATGGTTCCGATGGTTCTAGTAAAGCAGATATTCTTTCTGATAGGGATAGGGGTCATTGTTATGCATTTACAAAAATACCATAGAATGAGGCTTCAAATGTAGTGATTACAGGTACTATTCTAGTGTGTCATCGTCCTGCTTCAGTATTATTTGGTCTCGTATCTACATATTCCTGTGTCTCTACATATTTTGCTGCTGGATTTGATATGATGAGTGATTCTTTACTAGTCCCTTTGCATGTTTCTATATAAGTAGGAGAGTCTTTAGTGATGGATTGGGTGTACCAATCTTGTGTTATCTCTATAGCGTGCTACAAATCTTAGGTAGATATGATTATTCTTAACATGGTAGATTTTGACGTCATTTTGGGTATTGATTGTATTTCTCCTCATATGCGAT
>JBDJHY010228869.1:0-11059 GCA_039654485.1 Withania somnifera
TGAAAATTGTAAATAAAAATCAAAATTTTTTATCTGAGTCAATCTTGGAATTTATTCATTGATTTTGATTACTAGGAATTATTCTCCTAGTAATTTGAGTCATATATCTGGATTTTGAATCAAATTGAATCGAAGTTGATTTGCCATATCTACCATTTTTTAAAGTTGAGCTCAAAGTGAGTGTTAAATTTGTGATTAACTGAAGAAGAATTGAAGTTTGAAAATTTGAAAAATTTGAAAATCATTAAGTTCAAGTTACAAGTATCTCCTAGTTCAAATTTCATTCAAATCGGAGAAGAATTGAGGTACTTGAAAGTTTTGGTGTTCATCTTCTTTATATTTTGAATTAAAAAATAAAGCTCAAATATGGTGTCGATTTGTTAAAATCTGAAGCTTCTAAGTGTTGAGAAGTCGTTCTTATATATCAAGGAGCTTAGGGTTTGAATTTGGTAGAGATTGGTGAAGCTTTAGGTGAGATTCCAAAATTTGGGTTCTAAGTTCTTCATGTTCTTAGATTCCAGATTTTGGAACTCAAATTGTGTTTGATGGAATTGATTTTTAGGCTTGAAAAGTCGTGGGATCTATTTCTCATAGCTTGAAGAGTGTGAGAATCGATTCTGGTGTTATTTGGTGAGAGTTGTTTGATCTTCAACTATGAGTTTACTATTAATGGAGTTCTTCCAAGGTTGAAGAAAAAGAAGAAAGTGAAATTTGGATCTATAATTGGTGGAAGATTTAGGGATAAAAAGTTGATAATCATTTACTCCAAGTCATAAGAACCTTAGGTTTTAATTTTCATTTAAATTCGAGTTGATCTGAGTGAGTTTGAATTTTAGTGTTCTTGATTGATTCATACATTGTAGGTCGAAGTTCTTCCAATTGTGGTTGTTTTATCCAAAATAGGTTTGAGTTTGGGTGAAAAAGGTGTTTTTGATCGGACTAATTTGGTGGGAAAGCATAAGACACGAGGGTACAAAAGTAATTACACACAAGGCAAAATTCCCGTGCAACTCCCAGATAATCTTTCCAACACAGAAGTTGGGCATTGTTGGATGGCGGTCAGTCCTTGCCCACATCACATTGCTGCCAAAGATGGTGGTGGCACCCCTTGGACGATGGTCTGCCCACTCTGACAGTGGTCTATTATAATTGAAAAGGGGTCCAAAAGTGTTCCAAACTTAGTGGTATCAATCTCTTTTAGCTCAATTCAAGTTCGTAATTATTGTTTCATTTCTTAAGCCTCAATTCATTTATTTTATTCTACAACTATTTTGGAACTAGCATTTGTTCTACTTAGTTGTTAATTAGTTTCTAGTGTCCGTTTACTTTCGCTCTACTTCTTGTTTTGTTTTTGTGCTTTTCATACTCATTGAGTATTCTTAATTCAATTTCATTAGTTTTTATTTTGTCCGGTTTTGAATGTCACAAAGATCTATTCTACCCACAGAACCGACAACCTTGAATTGAGGTGAACAGACCTAGTACCTGAAGAACTTTGGGAGAAACTCCATAGAGGTAAGGTGATTTCACATACGAGTGATGTGAGGATTTGGATACTAACCTCGTGTGTTGAATTTTACAGGTACCTCTAAGGTAAAATGTCGCCCGAAGCTTTAGACTATAGCAAATGTGATATGAGTAGCTATGCTTGTAGCAAGGGGAGTTGCGATAATGATTATGAAACTCATGCCTATAATAATAGGGCTTATGAGGACTATTATGGTCCTTGTGAGCATGATGCCACTTGTGGGTACGACAATGAACCGAATGAGGACTATGATGGTCCTTATGAAGATGCAAGTGATAGTCTTGAGTGTGAAGAAGAGTTGAATGACGGAGGTGGAATCCCATAAAATCAAGAACCATGTGCTAGTGAGCATTACTACTCCGGGGATGATAGTGATGAAGAATGTGATGTGGATTGGAATGGTGATGGTGATGGTGATGGTAGAAATATTTCATTATCTTGTGCTATTTCTAAATCCAATCAATAGAGTATTGATGTGCGGTTAACTTTAATTAAGAGTCACCGTATGGGCTATAATAGATAGTGGTCGGATGAAAGGAAAAGGGGAAACATGGGACATTTAGGGGAGAATAGAGGAGCAAGGAGGGTAGCACGTACTGCTCATTACCTTTTCCAAACATACCCAAACCCGACATTCCAAATGAACAACCCAACTAATGTGATACTAGCTTTTACTAGAGCAACTCCATAACCAAAATACTGGCAAAAAAAAGAAATCTTCTTTTGTAGTTAACCAATTCCAATACCAACTACCTAGGCAAATTTTTCCCCAAATGTCTAACCGAGAAGGATCCCTTTAGAGCTCTTGTAATGATGGTATGAGTATTAGGATTATTAAGGGATATTATGGGAGACGAGATTACAGAGAAATGTTTGGTATTGAAGGAAGGATCTATGGAGTTCAAGGTGAGCATAATGGAAATAAAGGTGTACTGGACCGTAAGATGCATACTGTCAAAGTGAGTCGTCCACAATTCCAAGGTGGTAGTCTAGTTACTCAAGCTAGTTACTTGCAAAATGAAGATGATCAAGTTCATAGAGGTAACTTTGGTACACCTTGTCCTTCTAAATCTTATCTTGTTTGTTGTTACAAATGCCATTGTGAAGGACATATTGCTAAAGAATACACTCTAGAGAAATCCAAGATGATCTTTAGTAATGACTCGTGTGCTAGCAAGGTCAAGAAAGCTTATAAAGTTAAGAGTAATGGTGCTAAGCCTATGTTTAGGCATAATGTAGAGACCTCCGTATTGGATGTTGGAAAATTAGAAGATGATTTAAATTCAGCTTGTGAATTGATGTAAGTCATTGGGGACTCTCAAAAGAGGAACTTGATCAAGGAGTGAACCTATTCCATTCAAAGTGTAGGATCAAGAATGATGTATGTTCCTTGGTTATTGATGGTAGGAGTAGTATCAATTGTGCAAATAGTTTCATGGTGGAATGAATGAACCTCCTTAAACAAAAACATCCCCATCCTTACAAATTCCAAACCAACGATGTTGAAGTTAAGGTAACCATACAAGCAGTTGTGAGTGTGCACATTGGTAAGTTTCGTGATGAAGTGCTATGTGATGTAATACCTATGAAGGCTTTCCATGTGTTGTTTGGGTTTCCTTGGCTAGTTGATAGGTGTGTCAATTGTCATGATACACCCAACAAATACTCCTTTGTATTTGAAGGGCGCACGATTAGAATTACGTCCTTGACACCCTATGTCATGAGTGAGGACTATAGAATCATGAGAAAACTTGGGAAGGCACTTGAAAAAAGAAATAAAGTCAAATCTTGGTGAAAAGTTGAGAGTGCAAAGGGGGATATGCTTGGATCAAGAAGGAAAGAACTTGTGTGTAAATAATGAGCCACGGAGTTTCCCAATTGAGGAGGGCAAGAAACACATGCAAGTAGGACTTGTCTAAACGGAGCCTTTGTCACAAGCTAACCATGGTGCTAGCATTTTGCCTAGTACCTTATCTTCTCGTTTATAGGAACACATTGTGCAGAATATCCAAGAGGACTCAAAGGAAGTCCCTCAAAAAGATGAGATTCCAATTCAAGTGGAATTTTTGTCATTGGATTGTAAACATGGAGATATTGAAGGAAATTCAACTCTACGAAAGGAGAACAAACCTTATTGGGCTCAAGAACCTTTGGTTGATATTGTGCGGAGAATCTAGCCCCAAGAACAAAAAGGAGGAGTCACCTATTATGGGAAATCCTAATGCAAAGCAAGTGGATCAAACCTCTTGGTCCAACATGATAGCATTGGTTGGAAGGGATCTTTGGAGAGTTCATGGATGGTCATTGGTCAAGTCTTAACTCTTGTGCGCAAGGTAAGTTTCCGTTCCTCTTATTATTGATGATGTTTCGGATCATATTTCTATCGTTGTGTTGTCATGTAACCTACCATATGCATATATGAATGCATCCTGAATTTCTATGTTTGTTCACAAAATGCCTAAGGTGTATGGAATCCAAATTGGATATGATTGAGAAAAGTCCAAAGGTTCCATGTAGACAATACTTGTCACCTACTTCTTAGCACATATTTGTGGTTAGGTAAGTTGAAGGGTTAGACTTGACTTTTAAGAGGATATTTATTGTTTCGAGTGGAAAGGACCCAATTCTTGGGAAGGGCCACTTGTTAATGATTAGCCATATGATTCTTAGGTTTCTTGACCCTTCTAGTAGCATGTCTCTAGGTGGTGATGCCCTCTCTAGGGTGTGTTTTGAGAAGTAACAAGTTTATGCTTGTTTTGCAAAGCTCTCAAATTCTACACGTGCTTCCCCTACTTGTACTAATGATATCTCATTGTTGTTGTTTAGGCTTGCATATGTGGATAACAAAAGAGAATGTATTGAGGTTGATTCCTTCCTTTACTATCTTTTTACCTATGATGATATTCATAAATGTGTTGGATATGCATCATTGGGGACCCTCAATCTTAAGGATGAGAAAAGTGACCTTTAATTGAGAATTTTCAAAGTGTTTTCATGTGTCTCAACTCATTACATGATGCTTGATAGTAGTTCTCTAGCTTATTATAGTCTTGCATGTGGAAATATCTTGTTTGAGGTTAATGATATTGTTTCCTTTCTTTACTACCTTTTTGCATATGAACTAAAGATATATTTTACTATTCTAGGGGATTCTAATAGACTAGAAGGTCGGAATTGTTGCATCTATATTGTATGTGATTGGTGAGTTATCGGGTGCATGCCCACAAGTTATGATTCCTTTATGATCTCTATCGGTTGTGATGGCATATTGGTTGGAAACCCTTTCTGCCTCCTGACTATTGATCACAAAATAGTCATAGATTTCTCTATAAAAATAATGTATTTACAAAAATAACTTCCATAAATATGGTAAAAAGGATGTTGAAAAGATTTTGAAGGAGAATTGTATCTTTAATCAAGTTAATACATGCATTAGAAGCCATAGTGTTACTAATACCAAATATTTTCATGTATCAATTATATACTTATTAACACTAAATAGAATGTGTATTCACTAATATTTACATTAGTTATACATAGATTTTAAAAATAAATAAAATATTTATAACACATAAAGCCAATACATATATGTAATGTCATTTTCACGTTTTCATATTTTTTTGCATTCTTACAGATTTTTAGTAGCGGCCCTAAGCTATTTGAGACTTATCAGAACCGGTGGTTTAGTTCCTCGGTCATTCGTTGTGTTATGTTTGTTTTCCTGTTTAAAATCGTTGACTTTAGTTAATATTCTTTGAAAATAACCTTGGAATTAAATTTCAACACTTCTATTAGCTCCGAAATGTGGATTTTAGTCTAAATAGGTTGTTGGTTTGAGTTCTTAAGCTTTAGTTTTGATTTTATGCGATTTTGTGTATTTTATGTACTTTATGTTGTCGTTTTGGAGCTTGAGAGGTCATATTTTGATTGAAACCTCGGATACAAAATTCTGCACCATTAGCTTCGGAATGTCGAGTTTGGGCTAGGTGAATTGTTCGTTCGAATTCCGGACAAACCGAGCTCATTTTGATTACTTGGTTGGAAAGTTGGTAATTTTGGCCTAGTATTAACTTTGTTCAACATGTCGTCGAAACGACCTTATGTTAGAATTTTGTTTGTGTCGTTGAGTCCAGAATATTATTTTCATGCAGAGAGCATAGTTGATTTATGTCCATCGTTTGGAGTTTTTCAACTTGGCTGGTTTCAGCTGTCAATGTTGCAGGCCTGGTCTTCTTTGCATTGGCGGTCCTACGCTCACATCGATCCACCATATTTGCGAAGGGTTGACTGGACCAACCCCTTATTTTTCCTCTTTGTGTCACACCCTGTTCACTGCATTCACGGTGGTCCAGCTGAGTGCTTGACCGCCTCCAATGTCAAGGTGGTGCGCTCCCACTGCCTAATTGCCCAGCGAGTATAAATAGCTGAAATTTCGACATTTCAACTATTGCCTTTATTTCTTCTTCTCCCAGAGCTTTAAAACCACCATTAAATCACTTGGGTTTTCTCATAAGCTCGCGGGTATTTTGGATACTTGATTTTCTCAATTTTCTTCAATTCCAAGTAAGTTTCCACTTTCATTTCATCTAATTTCACCCAAAACCCCCCAATTTTACCATTTGTATTTTTTCACTTTATTTCTTGATTTCAAACTTTATTCTTGCTTGGTTTAGCTCTAAACTTTGGGTTTAGGTTCCTTACATTGTGGAAAATATTTTGATACCCTTTTTTTGAGTTTTTGGGTTCACGAGTCCATGGATCCATTTTGACCCATATTTTGACCCACGTTATATTTATAGTTTTATGGGTATCGTTAGACTCGTATTAGCATTTAGATTATATTTTTGATAGTTGCACGACTGTTGGAATTCATTTTCTCAAGTTTGGATTTTTAGAGCAGCCCAAGCTTCCTTCTAAGCTGTATTTGTGAGTGCTTCGTCAGACGATAAGTAGGCTATACTTACAATCTTAGAATGGGATTATATGGGAGATAAATGTAATAAATAAACATCCTTGGGTTGAAATTTCTAGGTTGGCACCCATGGCCCTGTTTGCTCTTTTAATACGCTTCTTGGCTACATATGGTTGTTGTATTTGCGATTAATTACCCTGTGACTCTGAGTGTTGTTTTCTTGACTTTGAAATATAGATGGTGGGTTTATAAAAAATATCTGTGATTCCCATATATTCGGCTTGGTTGGTTATACTTACTGTAAAATTGTGCCTTGGCAGGGCCTATAAGATTTATTGTGATGTTATGAATGAGTCTATTTTCAGTATAGTAAGTCTAAAATGAGTAACACTTGAATTGATTAACCAGATTAGATAATAAAAGGCTTAATAATGAGTTAAATCCCTGTGTTGAGTTATTACTAGCCTTGATTCCAGTCATGAGCTAGATTTGTCTCATTTCAGATTTAGAACCGAATGTGACTAGGCATGGTCATTGACACTCATTATGATATTGACTCTATAGAAGTCTGTATAAACCTTATATTTATGCAAGTTATACATATATCGCATGAGATCCTCTGTTTATGTTATTGCTAGTCTTGTTAATTTATAAGTTAGTGGTACGTGGGTTGTGACTCTCCATGGACCCTGCCGTTCTGGTGTTGCGAGCGACCAGAGGAGGGTATACAGGAGAGTAGATGTATACGGGTTGCGACCTTCCATGAGATTCTACATATCAAACTTGCGAGGCGAGGTAGGAGTATACAGATTCTCTTTACTTTTTATTTCGTCATATCATGCATATCTTGTTTGTCTGTGTTGTTTCATATTTGTACTTTCTGATAGGATGGGGTACCGGAGGATTTACATTCATCCTTGTTTGTTTGTTTATTTATTTACTTAATTTCTGTTGAGGTATACGACTGTTAGCATCATTCTTGGATACCACTTTATAAATCTAACTCTCGGTTGTATTGGATGTACACTTCCTATCGCAATTGAACTTATGAGGTGGAAACTGACGAGATAATATAGACTCCGCCGATGAAGTCATAGCAGAATAAGTGGGTTTTACCCCATGAGTAGTAAGACAGATGTGGGGAGGAGGCTTATCTCCGAATGGGTTAAGGATGTGAATTAATAATATGCCGATTGATGTTGGTTAACTGTTGTGTTAGTTAGATCCTGAGGGATCCTTGGTAAGTTCTACTATTAGTATTAGAATTGATATTTGGCTTATCTCGTGATTTCCTTTCATGCCTCTTTTTGTGTTATTACTTGTTGTAGTTAACCTTCTTTGCACTTCCTTTATTTGAGGTTACCGGTTTACCACCTCTTCTATTATTTTGTATTTCTTATTAATTGAGCATGGATTTAGGTATGTTCTTCCATTTGTTTTCCTGAATCTTCCCTATCATAGCTAGTGTTTAGGGTATATTACTTCCCTTTATCCTGTTAACTAGATTTCTGTTTCTGTGAATCCTTGTTTGACTTCTGTGACCTGTTTTCTTTATCTATTTATTTGTTTCTCTTATGCCTTATATATTCCAAGTCGGTATAGCCTACTGGGTACCCGTTGTTTTGGTGCTTATACTATCTCGGGGACTTTCTTAAAGAGGAACCTCATGAAAATACCATGAAATAAGGTTTGATTCTATTCATGGAGATTTTGTAATTATCCCAAAAATGGAAATTTTGATACTTTTATCTGTTGCAGAGGTAGAGGGCTAGTACAAGTTATCATCGTTGATTCTGTTCGAGCCTTGATCTGTTGCAGAGGTAGAGGGCTTTTCCTGGTGTTCGAAGTTGATCTTTTATCTTTCAGATTATCTATCTTTTGTTATTGTATTACAATAGATATTGTACTTTTGTTTTCAGAAATTATGTTCTTTTATTAGTGCCCTATATAATCGGATATCAGGTTTTGGGGGTTTTATTGACTTATTATAGACTTCATCTATTTTCTGTCCTTAAATTATCTTATCTTCCGCACTTAGTTTACTATTTATGTTTTACTTGTTGTTGGGGTAGTTCTCCTACGGTAGGATGTAGGTGCCCTAATGACATGAGAAATGGGGTCGAGATAAATTTGTATCGAAGCACTTGGTTCTCCAATATCCATGATACATGATCCAGGTGTCTAGTAGAGTTTTATGAATTGGGTGCGTAGACGGTCGTATCTTATCTTTGAGAGTCTGTAGTGACTTCATTAGCAATTCACTTTATTTCACTTCTAATTCGAGCGTGCTTCGTAGTTCGTCTCTTGAAAAACTTATTTGTTCTATTTCATTCTCCTCTGTATGGGCTTACGCGATCTTCGGCAGTTTCAGGAGACGACACATCTATTGTACCTTCAAACAGAGAGCCTGACCCTATACAGGACAATAGCCACCAGGGGTGTAGGGACCAACTACGTTCTCTCATATGCCTTTATCAATTCCAATATTGACGTCTGGATGAGATGTTTTCTGATACATCTATTGGGTATGTCTAGTCAGCCGACTATGAGGTACTTTCTTCAGCCCCATCTTCTTTTATCCCAGGAGTGCCACAGGCACCTAGTCTGATGGTTTGGGAGTGCCGACGGTACCTAGTGATCATGGTTTGGGTGTTCCTCCATTAGTGTCAATATTTTAAATTCATGTGCCTCTAGTATCGGTTCATCTATCTTCAACACTTTTTTCATTTGCTCTATCTTTGGTTTCGCATGTTCCATCTCACCCGACTATGTATGATTTAGATCAAAAGGTCTTGGGCAGATTTTTTAGATTGAGTCCCCGTTGATTTACTGGTACACCGGGGGAGGATCCTAGAGATTTTATCAACAAATGTTAGGAAGGGTTGTATAACCTCAGTTTATTGGAGGCTCATGGTGTTGACTTTACTGTTTATCAGATGGGTGGCTCTCCAAGCAGTGGTAGAGGTCATATTGTCCTACTAGATCAGATAATGCTGCTTATATAAGTTGGAATTTTTTTCGTGATGCGTTCCTGGAGAGATACATCCCCTGTATGGTGTAGGAGAGGTTTAGGGATGGGTTTTTAAGATTGGAGAAGAGGTCCTTATTAGTTACAGAGTATGAGGCGGAGTTTCATCAATTATCTGCTTATATTACCAGCTTCATTCCTACAGAACCGATGAGGGTCCATTGTTTTGTTCATGGTTTGTACCCAATTACCCATGAGACGACTGACTTTTTCTTGTAAATGTTTCATCTTTCCATAATATCCTTAAGCATGCCGTTCTATGAAGGATCTTATCAGTAGACGGGGAGTTAGAGAAGGGAAGAGGCCCCGTCATAAGGTCAGTTCAGTGGTAGTGGTTATGGTTCTTAGAGTAGGACCCCTTATCAACCACAACAATATGTGTAGTCTAGTCGCCCTGTTTAGGCTTCTATGCAGACTTCTATTAGTGGTTCATCAGGCCGTGGTATCCATTCTGGTTCTTCGGTCTCCTCTCGTCAGCCTAGGACAATGGGCCTATGTTTTATATGTGGTGATATAGGTCAAATATCCACATATTATCCTCAGATGGGGTGTTATTCCTCTATATGTTCAACCTACAGTTGCTCTATCTCTTATTCCTGCTCATTCTATTAGAGTCATGCCACTTTAGGGCATGATGGTGGCACTCCAGGTCGTGGTGCTCCTCAGCGTGGTGGGGGTGGTGGTCGTGAGGGTGGTTTTGGTAATGGTCATGGAGGTGTTCACCGTCATTTTTATGCTATACTAGGTAGACCTGAGGAAGAGGCCCCTGATGCTGTTGTGATAGGTACTATTTCTGTGTGTTATCAACCAACTTTGGCTTTGTTTGATCTAGGCTTATCATCTTATTATGCTTCGTTTGAGTATAGTTAGTGAGCCTTTTCCTGTGCTGTTATCTATCTCCACCCAATTGTGATTTTTTAGTAGTGGATCATGTATTGATATCCTGTTCTGTGATTATTAGGAGTGTTGATACTCAGGATGATTTAATTTTGTTGGATATGGTTGGTTTAGATATGATTCTAGGCATGAACTAGTTCTCTACTCACAGAGCAATCATGGATTATTATGACAAGACCATGACCTTATTTATGCCCGATATACCCAGTTATTTGGTAGGGTTCGACTAGTTGCACACTGATAAGGATTATTTGTTGTACTCAGGCTCGTTGCCTTATTTCTCATAGTTGTTTAACGTATCTTGCTTATGTTAGAAATGTTAGCATTGAGTCTGCAATTTTTGAGTCGGTACCTATTGTATGTGAGTATCATGATGTGTTTTACACCGACCTACTTAGCCTCCCACCTAAGCAATACATTGATTTTAATATTGAGCTAGAGCCAGCACTAGGCCAATTTCTATTTCTCCTTAGCATATAACACCTGCTGAGCTTAGAGATCTCAAGACTCAGCTTCAGGATTTGTTAGATAAGGGTTTTATTTGGCTAAGCATTCTGAGCATCATTCGAAGATTTTCAAGTTGGCTGGTTTCAGCTTTCAATGTTGAAGGAATGGTCTTCTTCGTGTTTTTGAAGGATAGACCGCGTTTGCGATCCCGCATTCACACCGGTCCACCGCATTCGCAAAAGGTTGA
>JBDJHY010228880.1:0-11059 GCA_039654485.1 Withania somnifera
AACTTTATTTTTCTACTTTTCTCCGTCCAACCTTCCATTGAGTCTCAAAAATCAAATCAAATTGAATGAAAGCCCATCCCCAAGCTAAGCATTTCCTTTCCTTTTTTTTGGTAAGTTTTCTCCTTTGTTTTCCATTGTTGAGGGCTTGGTTGAGTGTAGGTGTCGTTTCTTATTTAGATTTGGCTGAGAATAGTTGTCATTCCCTATCTATACTTGTTGGAGTGTAGTTATTTTATTTGTAATTTCTAGTTGGTTATGGTTCAATTCATGAGTTCCAACATGCAGATGTTTTATACATGTTTTATAGAAGTTTTACGGTTTAATTCTTTAGTTCCTACGTACAGATGTTTATCGATGTTTTATGGTTAAATTCATGAGTTCCAGCATGCAGATGTTTTGTATATGTTTTATAGATATTTTATGGTTCAATTCATGAGTTCCAGTATCTTTTTCCCAGATTGGTTTATAGATATTTTACCGTTCTTCCGATATTGGCATATAGATGTTTTATCCTCTTTCCCAGATTAGTTTATAGATGTCCTATCCTTACTTCCTAGTTGGATTATGTGTAATTCCTGAATTTTAGTTGGTTAACGATTTGTGTTATGTTTCCCTACCCCAAATACGTTTTGGGTTTGTTAGATTTGGGGGCTTCTGATGCTCGTTTGAGACCCTTAGTGTTTTCTCGCGGGTTACTGCAGATCACTAAATGCCTCGGTACCCAAAGGTTACCTTGACGAGGTTTTCTTGGTGAAGTCTCCTTAACGAGGTCATCTTATCAAGGTCACCTTGGCGAGGCCGCCTTGGCGAAGTACCGTCAGCGCTCGAGGTCGCTTGATGAGGTTAGATTGGCGAGGTCACTTGGCAAGGCTGCCTTGGCGAAGTAACACCAGCGTCCTAAGGTGTGCTATACAAGGTCATCTTAGCGAGGTCACGTTGGTGAGGCTGCCTTAGTGAAGTAACACCAGCGCTCCAAGGTCACCTTGATGAGGTCATCTTACTGAGGTCTCTTTCGCGAGGCCTCCTTGTCGAAGTAACACCATCGCCTCGAGGTCTCCATGAAAAGGTCATCTTGATGAATTCTTCATGGCGAGGCCTTTTGGAGATGTTACACTAGCAACCTTAGGTCGCCTTGATAAGGTCATCTTGGTGATGTCACCCCGGCGAGGTTTACCAATCCTTCTTAGTTAGACTTTTGTAGACTGCTTACACCCCTTGTTATTACTTTAGGTTATGAAGTCACCTCAACAATGTAACCTCGTCAGGGACCACCCCAGCATCCCCTGCCTCAAGTTAGGGCTTCACCTTTTCATCTCATCTCGCTGTTCTTTCATTCTTAGTCTCTCCTTGAGCTCATTTTGGGATATAAGTCCTCGAGCTGAGGGCTATGCACCGATAGTTTAGTTGTATTTCTAAACTATAGGCCCCATTACCTGATCTCAATTGCTAGTGTGATATCGCTCTTCTTATTCATTTTTGGATCTCAAAACTTATAACTTGTATACTTTCTAGGAACATCGATCGTGTTGAATCTTTATGTCCACCGTGCACGTACATCAAAGATTTTCCCTGGCATCCAGGTAGGCTAGGTTTATTTTGTGCAATATAGACTTGGTTAATATTATTAGGTTTGTGACACGGCTAGTAGTATGGAATGGGTTATTTAGGTTGATCATCCTCATTCTCTATTGATATTCATTATTGGATTTTGGGGGCTCATTCAAGGGTATAGAGGGTTAAATGTTCCATGCCCGATTCTTGGACACCGTATGAGGACTAATGACCTTAGAATTTATTTATTCTATTACACAACGAGTATGGTGATATGAGATCTTAGCTGGTGGCCTTTGGCCAATCCTAGACTCTATTTGTTTTTTTGCTTTTGTTATCATCCATTTTATTGCAGCTACTATATTGGTACTTTGTATATTTACTGTTTGGACTATTACTAGCACCAAAGGGTTGGGCCCTTATTTTGATATTGACACTGACAGGAGGTGTGTGTCCGGTGATATTATTAACACTGATAGGGGGTGTATGTCCTGTAATGTTATTGACACTGATATGGGATATGTGTCCAGTGATGTTATTGACACTAACATGGGGTGCGTGTCTTGCACTAACAGGGTGTGTGTGCCCGAGGTTGATAATATTCTACTTTACTTTCTTGCACCCCTGTGTATTTCTTTAGGTATTGTGTGTGCTCACTGAGCTTAAGGGGGATTGGCGGTGGGTTTTTCTTATGTTGGTTGTACATACCGGTGGTATGGGATTTTGGTAGGTTCTTGTGTGTTTACTTTTATTCTGCGTTTAGCTGTATCCTTTTATTCAATCCTTATTCATGGTTCTTGCGTACATGGTATCATGGTTAGTGAGATCTAACTGGGTTGGAGCACAGGTATATTTCTTTACCTGATAATGGGTTTCAAATTTTTTACTCTGTAGTTTGTATCTATCATGTTTATCTCTTATAGTTTTATATTAGTATATTCAAAACTTACTCTCCTACCTATTATTAGTTTTACTGCTTCCTTATTATTTTTGTACTAATACTGACCTGTTTTACTTCCTTGCTTTATTCTTGCATATTATTCTTAACCCAGTTGATCGATGATCTCTATTGGGCACCGTATTTAGTACTCATACTACACTTCTGTACCTTTTTCATGGTGAAGATAGAGGTAGGGGTTATTAGCATTGCGGTGATCGTACGGAGTAGATCCAGTTTTCTATTGAGATTATGGTGAGCTTTGTCGTCCGAGCTAACCGTGGTTTCCTTCACTTGTCTTATTTTCATTCGGTCGATAGCAGGACCTGTACTGTATTACCCATTATGGGAGATCTTGTATTTCTTATCTTTCATTTATTCTATCTAGTAGCTCTACATACCACTCACACTAGGTTTTGGTATTCGGGTTTTGTATGATTCCTTGTTAGCTTTTTCTATTATGTATTGTTTATCCTTTATTTTTTACTGTATTGGTTGATCTGAGAGTCGATAGCCCATTGTGCATAGCTCCGGGCTATAGGGTTAGGCTTGTCTATAGGAGGGATGTAGATGCCATCATGACCTGATATTTTGGTTCGTGACAGAGTGGTATCAGATCTTAGGTCCACCGATATCATTAGAATTAGAGCAATTCCCTAGTAGAGTCCTTCTAATTAGTATGTAGACGTCCGCATCCGATCTTCGGGAGGCTACGGGGAACATTAGGAAATACTATCCTCCTTTGACTCCTATTTTGTGTTGTTATTCGTACTCTTCTGGAACTTACCTTGACATCATTCCTTTGAAGATGGTCATTACTAAAGGATCTTTGGTAGATCAAGACACTCCCCCAGCGAGCCGGGAAGGGGTAGGGGAGGATGCTCCACCAGTCGCTACTGCTCTAGCTACTTTACAGCCACCAGTACCCTTTGTACCACTACCATAGCCTGATCAGCCACCACCTACCACTCTCAGAGTTAGAAGGTATAGTGACAGACAGGCTGCAGTCATCTGCCTAGGGATTTTCTTAGGGTATACTGCCTCCCCCAGCGTCTGCAACACCAGTACTACCACCAGAAGCACACCATCTATGCCATCTCAGATTACTGTTGCCACCCCTACACCAGTATCAACTTCCTCTCTACCTGCATCTGAGGTGGGGAAGATTGTAGATCATTTCCTCTGGGTTACCTCTACTATATTTTAGGAGTATAGGGGAAGAACCCCCATGAGTTCGTTACTGTTTGTGTGGACTGCCTCCAAATACTAAAGCTTTTGGATTCTCACAGGGTCGACTTCACATCTTATCTACTTGAGGGTGCTACCAGTCCGTGGTGGCAGACTTTCTAGGATTGTAGAATGTCAGGGTCAGTTCTGCCTACTTAGAGACAGTTTAGAGAGGCATTCCTAGCCTAGTATGTGCCTCGTAGTGTCTGTAAGGTGTCGCAAGTACAATTTGAGGGTTTGAAATAGGGTTTGATGACAGTCCCAGAGTACAAGGCTCAGTTTATTGAGTTATCTAGACATACAAAAGATCTAATATTTTCTAAGGAAAAACAGATTCACCGCTTTGCTCGCGGATTGAGGCCCAGTTTACAAGGTCATGTTGATCTATTTTTATGGTGCTACAAAAGTCTTTTCTGGGTTTCTCTGACCATGCTCATTTGGAGACCTTGACTTGGAAGGCCAAAAGGGGTAGCGAGAAGAAGCAGTGCCATAAGTGCTGGTTTTGGAAGTCTAGGTCAGAGGATTATGGTTTTGGTCTGAGATTTCAGCTAGGGTGATAGCACAAGTCCTCCATCAAAAGGGTTAGTTGCCAACCTATCAGGGGAATAGTTCCGAGTTTGCAAGGTTTTATTGAGGGGTCCCATGGTCAGGCTAGGACGGGTAATATTTTCTATAAGTGTAGGGGTCAGGGTCACTATGTCCGGGCTTGTCCCTAGCATATGGCTTCTCAAGACACCGCTACCCTTCAGCCATTGCTGGCAGTACCACCAGTCATAGGTGGGCTACCAGCCTCTCAGGGCTACGAGAGGAGGCCAGTTGGCCAGAGGTAAAGGCAGAGATATGGGTGCACAATGGGAAGGAGAGCAGCGCCAGCTTTATGCAATTCCTGACTGGGTCGAGGCTGAGGTCTCCATTGCAGTTTTTACTAGTATGTGGTCTGTGTTTGTGTTTTATACTCTGACTTTATTTGATTCGAGTTCCACCCTCTCCTATATTTCTATTTTTTTTTTTTTTTTGAGGTTGGGTGTTGATTGTGAGCGATTGCATGTACCCTTAAGTGTATCAACCATGTGGGTGTATCCCTAATGGTGGATCGGGTATACAGGTCTTGTTAGGTGACTATTCAGGGTCATGACACATGTGTTGGTTTGATTGAGCTGGCTATGTTAGACATTGATGTGATTCTAGGCATGGACTTGTTGTCCCCTTATAACGCGATCCTAGATTGTTATTCCAAGACCGTGACCTTATCCATGCCTGGTGTACCCCCAGTGGTTTGCCGTGGCCCCACTAGTCATTCATCGATTCAGGTCATTTTTTGTTATCAAGCCCATAGACTTATTGCTCAAGGTCGTTATGCATACTTGGCCCATGTTAGGGATGTCAGTGTTGAGTCTCTGTTCCCTGAGATTGTTTCGGTTGTTAGTGAGTTTGTGGATTTTTTCCCAACCGACTTCCCTGACCTCTTACCTGAGCGGGATATAGATTTTTCTATCGAGGTTGAGCTGGACACTAGGCCTATTTCCGTTCCTCCCTATCATATAGCCCTAGCTGAGCTTTGTGAGTCTAGTGTTCAGCTGTAGGACTTGCTTGACAGGGGCTTTATCTATCTTAGTATTTCATCGTACGGTGCTCCGGTGCTATTTGTTAAGAAGAAGGACGGGTCCCTATGGATGTGTATTGATTATAGGCAGTAGAACAAGGTGACTATGAAGAATAAGTATCCCCTGCCTCGCATTGATGATTTGTTTGATCAACTTCAAGGAGCCACGGTGTTCTCTTGGATTGATCTGAGATCTAGCTACCACCAATTGAAAAAGGATGTCCCAAAGACTGTTTCTGGATGAGGTATGGCCACTATGAGTTTCTGGTGATGTCATTTGGGTTGACTAATGCCCCTGCAACTTTTATGGATCTGATGACTCGGGTATTTCGGCCCTATCTGGATTCCTTTGTAATTGTCTTTTTTGATAATGTACTGGTCTACTAGCAGTTGAGCTGAGCATAAGGGACACCCGAGGATTGTGTTGCAGACTTTGAGGGTTGAGAGACTCTATGCTAAGTTCTCAAAGTGTAAGTTTTGGCTGGATTCCATCTCATTTCTGGGTCATGTGGTATCGGGTGCTCGCATCAATGTTGATCTGGATAAGGTTGCAGAAGTTTGTGATTGGCCTTGACCCACATCAGTCACTGAGATCCATAGCTTCCTGCGGTTAGCCAAGTATTATTGTTGCTTTGTTTAGTGTATCTCCTCTATTACATCCCTTTTGACTAGACTAACACGAAATGATGTGCCCTTCTAGTGGTCAGCTACATGTAAGGCAAGCTTTCTGAGGCTGAAAGAGTTGCTAACAACCTCTCCAATTCTTATTCTACCTATTGAGGGTGTACCATTTACTATATATTATGATGCTTTGAGTATTTTTTTGGGTTGTATTCTGATGCAACAGGTTCATGTCATAGCGCATGCATCGAGGTAGCTAAAGGATCATGAGTGCAACTACCCCACCCATGATTTAGAGTTGGTGGCGGTAGTTTTCGCTCTTAAGATCTATAGGCATTACCTATATTGGTTTCACTTCAAGGTATTCACGAATCACCGGCTTGCAGTATATTCTGAGTCAGAAGGAGCTTAACTTGATGTAGCAGACGTGGGTTGAGCCCCTGAAGGACTACGACTTGACTATTCTCTACCATCCATGCAAGGCTAACATAGTTGTCGATGCCTTGAGCCAGAAGGTAGTGAGTATGGGTATCCTAGCTGCAGCACCTATTCCTGAGAGATGGTTAGCTTAGGATGTGTTGTTCTTGGCCATCATGATGGTTAGGTTGGATCTTTCAGTTCTAGAGCAAGTTGTTGCATGTATTGAGCCTAGATCTTCATTGATTGACCAGATTCAGCAGTGCCAGTTTGATGACCCATGTATGAGGGTCCTATCAAGTGATTTTGATTGGGCTAGTATAGACATTGATGGTGTATTATGAGTTCATGGCCACCTTGCTATTCTAAGGGTTGGTGTTCTAATTCCAACTCTGGTGGGTAAGGTGCATTACTCTAGGTACTCTATTCATTCGGGTGCTTCGAGGATGTATTGTGATTTGAGGTAGCACTACTGGTGGCGAGGTATGTAGTGTCCTATTGTGTCTTTTATGTCTCGGTGTCTAAACTATCATCAAGTTCGAACACCATAGGTTAAGCGGAGAGATGCAGACTCCGTATCCCTAAGTGAAAATGGAGTGGATTACTATGAACTTCGTCACCGGCCTTCCCCGTACTTCCAAAGGGTTTTATTACATATGGGTCATCGTGAATCAGTTAACCAAGTCATCTTACTTCTTACTAACTCATTCGAATTGGGGTGCAGAGAGATTAGTTGAGTTATATGTTCGCGAGATAGTCAGACTGCATGGGGTACTGGTGCCTATCATATCCAATAGAGGCACACAGTTTACCTCACGGCTTGGAGGGCGTTTCAACGAGAGTTGGGTACAGAGGTAGATTTGAAACAACTTTTCCTCCTCAAATAGATGGGCAGTCCAAGAGGACCATACAGGTACTTTAGGATATGTTATGTGCCTATGTGTTTGATTTTGGAGGTAGTTGGGACAGGCATTTGGCCTTAGTAGAGTTTTCGTATATTAACAACTACCAATCCAGTATCCAGATGGCACCGTTTGAGGCCTTATATGGAAGGCTTTGCAGATCACCCATTGGTTGGTTTAGTGGCATTGAGGATTTAATTTAGAGTTCTATTGGCTCTGCGATACTACAAAACAGGTCAGACTTATTCAGGTAGACTACGGGCAGCTAAGATTAGGCAGAAGCCCAATGCGGTAGGATTCGACCCCTTGAGTTCAGTGTTGTGACTTTTTCTTCCTTAGGGTCTTTCCCATGAATAACAGTATGAGGTTTAGTAGGCAGAGCAAGCTTAGCCCGTGGTTCATTGGGCTTTATGATATTTTATAGAGAGTTGGAGTGGTCGCCTACAAACTTTCCTTGCCACTTGAGTTAGTTGTTTTCCACCTAGTTTACCATGTATCGATGCTCCGCCACTATGTACCGGACCCATCTTATGTCATTCAATGAGATGAGGTACAAATTGATAACTCTCTAACCTATATTGAGGAACCTGAGGCTATTATAGATAGAGAGGTGAAGCAACTCAGGTCTAGGAAGATTTTGGTAGTGAGGGTTTGTTGGGCACATCGACCAATTGAGAAGGCTACCTAGAGGGATAGAGTGGGATATACAGGCCCAGTATGCACATCTATTTTAGTCTTCAGGCACTATTTCCTTCCTTGAATTTAAGGACAAAAGTCCTTTTTAGTGGTAGAGGTTGTAATAACCCGCTCGGTCATATCCTGGCCTTTTTCCTTTTCCTTTTTCCTATTCTTAGAGTTGTTTGGTAGTTGACACAATTTATTTGTGACTTGCTGGGACCAGTAGCTCGGTGCCCTGGTGACTTGTTTGCCTATTATCTCATCTTTCTTATTTTGAAGTATTAATTTTTAAATAGTGAAACTCGAGAGTGAAATAGTAGTAAATGCGCTCAGAATTGAATTTCGACAATTTTGTTAGCTCCAAAATATTGACTTTAGTCTAGTTGGACCTTAAGTCTTTCATGGAATTTTTGTTTTGAGTTTGTTTTTATTGTAGAGCTTTTAGCCCAAAGCTATTGGGCTGTTTTATGGAAAATTCAACCCAGTCTAATTCCTTTCTGGGGTCTGGCCCACGCAGCAACATGGGCAAGGACCTAGTTATATATATGTGTGCTAATTTTGTCCTTGAAACTTTAAGAACTTTTTCCCCAAATTTATTTTTCTGGTTTTCTCTATCTAACCTATTGTTTAGTCTCAAAACTCAAATCAACTTGAAGGGAAGTCCATCCCCAAGCTCACCATTACCTTTTTATTTATTGGTATGTTTTCTCCTTTGTATTCGGTAGAAATGGTAGTTGTTCACCATCGTTGAGGCCTTGGCTCAGTGTAGCTATAGTTTCTTATTTAGATTTGGCTGAGAATAGCTGTTGTTCCCTATTTAGAATTTTTTCAGTGTAGCTACTTTATTTGTAACTTCCAGTTGGTTATGGTTCAATTCATGAGTTCTAGCATGCAGATTTTTTATAGATGTTTTATGTTTCGATTCCTAAGTTCTAGCTTGTAGATGTTTTATAGATGTTGTGTGGTTCAATTCATGAATCCCAACATGCAGATGTTTTGTAGATGTTTTATTGATGTTTTCTTATTCAATTCATGAGTTCCAGCATCTTTTTCCCAAATTGGTTTATATATGTTTGACCCTTTTTCCTAGATTGGCGTATAGATGTCTTATCCTATTTCACAAATTGGTTTATACATTTCTTATCCTTACTTCCCAGTTGGATTATGTGAAATTCCTGAATTCTAGCGTATTAATTCTTTGTGTTGCGTTTCCCACCCCAAATGCGTTCAAGGTTTGTTAGATTTTGGGGTTCCTAATGCTCGTTAAAGACGCTCAGAGATTTCCCCTGGGTTGCTGCAGATCACCGAATACCTCGATGCCTCGATGTTATCTTAACAAGGTCATCTTGGCAAGGTCTCCTTGACGAGGTCCTATTGGCAAGTTCACCTTGGCGAGGCCTCCTTGGTGAAGTACCTCCATCACCCCAAGGTCACCTTAACGAGTTCATCTTGGCAAGGTCACCTTGGCAAGGTCGCCTTGACAAAATAACGCCAGCGCCCCGAGGTCGCCTTGATGACGTTATCTTGGCGAGGTCGCCTTGATGACGTTATCTTGGCAAGGTCGCCTTGGCGAAGTAATGCCAGCACCCCAAGGTCACCTTGATGAGGTCATTTTTGCAAGGTTACATTTACAAGGTTGCCTTGGTGAAGTAACGCTAGCGCCTCGAGGTCGTCTTGGCAAGGTTGCTTGAACAAGTTATGACAACACCCCGAGAACGCCTTGATGAGGTCATCTTGGCAAGGTCCCCTCAGCGAGGTTCACCAGTCCTTCTTAGTTAGACTTATATAGACATTTTATGACCTTTGTTCACTCTTTAGGCTATGAGGTCACCTCAATAATGTTACCTCGGTTGGGGACGACCCTTGTAGCCCCTACCCTTAAGTTAGGGCTTCAACATTTCATTTCAGTTTGTTGTCCTTTCGTTCTCAGTCTCTCCTTGAGCTTATTTTGGGACCATGAGCCCCCGAGTCGAGGTCTATGAGTTGGTGGTTTAGTTGTATTTCCAAGCTACAGGACGCACTTCCCAACTTCAGTTGCTAGCGCGATATGAGTCTTCTTATTCATATTTTGATCTCGGAACTTGTAACTTGTATAGTTTTAGGGAACATCAACTGTGTTAAAGCTTTAAGTCCACCGTGTACGCACTTCAGAGATTTTCATTATCATCCAGGTAGGCTAGGTTTATTTTTTGCACTGTAGACTAGGTTAATATTGTTATGATATGACACGACTAGCAGTATGGCCTGGGTTACTGATCATAGGCAGATTTACCTGCCGGAAAGCCACATAACTCGTATTAATTGACTTTTTTTTGAGAATAATTGTATGATATATGATGTTTGCGTAGTGAATATGTGGGAATCCTACTAACCAATGTGATTAGCATCTTTTCCAGGAAAGTATGAACATATGGAAGAAAATAAGTGAAGAAAAGGCAAGCCAAGAAGAAAAGAAGAATTTCACGCAAAAATGTACTAATCAAGATAGGGATCACGTCGTGATCCTTAACGTGATCCAAATTAAATATTAGTGGCTCGGCTTGTTTTAAATGGGCTTAATTAAGGGTAATTTAGTATTTTATCAACAAGGACAGAAACCCTTAAGATGTGTCTTTGAGGAATAATATCATTATTGTTGGTCTTGTGAAGACAATGAGGCAATCACAAAGGGAAGACGAAAACCCTAGTAAGAATTCACTACAATTTCATCAAGATAAAAGATTGATCTTGCACTTATCATATGGTATTTGTTAATTATGAACTTCATGATATTTGTAATTCGTATGGGCTAAACACGCCTGTTTTAGGGCTTGTGGTTCACAAACCACAGATGAACGATAATTAATGTAATGTTATTGTGTTCCTATTAATTGATTGTTCTTCTATTTTATTATAATTGTGTTTCTAATTACTTGCCACTTTTAGAAGTAGACTTATGCTTGCTATGTTATTGATCGATAACTGTGTGTAGTGAACTAGAATAGAAGGAGCGTGTTTATATTACCAACCTTAACCCTAGGAAAGTAATATAACTAGTTTAACTATTACATGATCGTGTACGTAGTTGCTTCACTTGGGTAACTTAGGGAAGATAGCTTAATGTTGTTATGATAAGCGAACAAC